>JAUJYU010000748.1:0-11411 GCA_033995675.1 Nothrus silvestris
AATGTTAATCAACAAAAATTCAAAAATAAAGCATTTTTTCCATAAATACTTTACATATTTATAAACTAAAACTTCATAATCAGAACAATTTAAGATTTAAATTTCTGATAAAAATATATTAAAAATTGTATATGAATTAGATATTAATTATTAAGTATGAAATATTTTATAAGAACATTAAAATTTAAAACTATATTATTGAAGAGCTTAATAGAAAGCGCCACTTTCCATATATGTCTCTATAAATCTAACTGTTTTAAATGACTGGATCATTGAAAATAATATAAATACAGTAATGCCTCGATAGAGTGAATCGCCAGGGACTTAACTCTAGTGTTCACTATAACGAGGTTTCACTATAAAGAGGTTCACTATAACGAGGTATTACTGTATCAGATATACAGTACTGTACATAAAGTTAAAAATAAATAATAGTGAGAACTTTTTATTTGCTATTTCTATAATTAATTAATTAAAAGAGGTCTTAATTTATATAAAATGTCAAAAATTTCAGTATTAGCTAAATATTTCACAACAATGAAAGTGAAGTTAAGTATAGATTTCATTGGAAAAGAATTCACAACAATAGGCGACAGAAAGTGGGAAACTATGTAAAAGTTTGTAATTATATCTATTTTTTGAAAATGAGATAATAATACAAACCGTTTGCCAATCATCGCACAAGAAGATGGTTCTTCATCTGAAATGCTGTCAATGATGGCCTCCTGTTTCATGGGAGACGTGGAAACAGTGGTCAGTTGTGGTTTATTGCATACCTGACACCTGTGCGCAGGTTTGCCTGTATGTGACATTACGTGCCAATTGTAATGAAATGCATTATCACTAGAATAGGGACAGTGACTACATGTCAATAGTTTGATTCCATTGCATTCTGCGTGGTTTCGACGATGTTGTTGGTAGTACTCAAGACATGTGAACAATGCGTTGCATGTCTGACACGTGTAAACACCGGGAGCTGTCAATTGCATAAGATTTTAATTAGCTTTTTTTAGTCTCACTACAGTAATACCTCGATAGAGTTAATCGAAGGGGACCGAACTATAGTGTTTACTATAACGAGGTGCAACTATAAAGAGGTAAGATTGTATTAACTTTTTGATTAGACCAAAATCATTATTAACACTAACGAGGATTCACTATAAAGAGGTATTACTGTATTTGGTCGCGTCTTTTCATGATTACTATTTTATTATTTATAGCGTTGGAAATAATTTATTATTAGATAAGAGGTTTAGGAAAAATAAAACATGTATTAGAACATGGGATATGTTTATACAAGTATTAATAAGTGTTCATTTAATACTAATATAATTCTTAGCTTATATTTAATATGAAAATCAATGCTAATATTTTAAAACTTTAGAAAAATAATTTAATTTAACTCGTATTTCAGTTTTGAGACATATATAAGTGTGGATACAGTTAAACATCCTATTAAGGCAAGTATTCAATAACCCTATTAAACACAGTTAACATTAATGGGATTCTAACTGTAATCTATATTATTAAAAATATGATGTCAGTGTGTCTGTCTGTGTGTCCCTAATAATGCTTTTCAACAGTAATTAAGTATTAGAAATTAAAATTTTTAAAACACTGGATATTGTAAAAAATTTGAGTAATTCGTCTATCAAAAATGGTTTAGATTTAAAGTCATTTATTTAAGATGTGGTTTCACTTTTTATTTCTAGACAAAGGGTTTTTTGAATTATTTTTGAAAACACAAAATAATGCGTCGCCGCCGCAGACTTAAACCGGGGTCTGACGATTAACATTCGGATGTGCTAACCCTTACACCACAGGTCGGCATTATGTTGTGTTGTGTTATTTTTAAAGTCTTTAATTTAGAAGTTATATTGATATTACAGTAGGTATCAAACACTGTTGACTAACACTACTATGAGATGACATTTTTGGTAGTCGCTTACAGTTTTGTATCCAATGCTATGAACTAACAAACTATAAGCGATCTTAAGTCCTTAACATTTTGTTAACTATAACTAAGCTTCACTTTGCCTTATATGTGTATTTAAGATGTCATTTCACTTTTTATTTCTAGACAAAGGGTTTTATAAATTATTTTTGAAAACACAAAACAATGCATCGCCGCCCGGACTTGAACCGGGGTCTTCAGATTAACGTTCGGATATGCTAACCCCTAACCAAATTATTTTAAATATAAGTCGTTATCATTTGCAAAATTAATGGTGTGATGACAAACAAATCTAGTGTTCAGTCGCACACTATTGAAGGGCTTATAGAGCTCAGAGAATTTTGAATGCCTTCTTGATTATTAGATATATTTTATTTTAAATGATATAAAATTAATAGGCGACGAAAATCTTCTTTATTTTATAAATATTCAAAAAATAAAAATCTAAAATAACGAAGCAAGTGCGATAAATAAGTTTTATCTTGTTAATATAATTATTAATCTACTAGTTTGTATACTATATATGAAACATAACATAAATAATAATATTAAAAATCACTTTCAAAAATCTTGAAAATAAATATAGAGCTAAATTGAAGGGCTCGGACGTAAAAGTTGTTAAGTGACATTTTTCAGATTTTTAGTTTTTGCATGTAAAACATGTTATTTGGCATGAAGATTGTAATACACTCTTTAGTTTGCCATTAGATCCACAAATGGCAGTATTATACATTCTGCCACTTCTGTTATGTACAGCGCGTTGCATGTAAAAACCTGTTAACTACGCAAAATGGCGTCTAGTAGTGTCCACGTGGTTCAGTGCTCTTCAAAATCAGATATACAGACTGCAGATAATGAGCTTTATGTGCACGAAAATGATGGAGATGACATTGACAGAGATCCAGACTATTTCTGCAGTACTTCTGATTATAGTGAGAACCAAGAAAATGAAGTAAACGACGGAGTAAGTAGATTACTCATATTGCATGTAAAACATGTTAACTACTGTATTTAACAGCTTTTACTTGCTGGTAAAGTTTATTAATTTTTGTGTTAGGTACTGCAGATAACATGCTTTACCTACAGGGATCCCAGGGAGATTATATGTTTATTTTAGTGTTAAAGTTTCTTATATGCCTAAATAATATTAATCTCCCACCAGAAAGAATTTAATATGCTTATGAGGACACTAGTTTTCCTCAGGTTCCCCTGGGCAAACAGAAGAGTAGGAAAAGGAAGAAAAATAAGCCTATTCAGCAAGTTACCAAAGAGCAAAAAGTCAGAGGGAAAAGTTATAAAAAGTATAGAGGGATAGGAGATGTGGTACCTGAAAAAACTCTAGGACCCAACTGTGGTTGTCGTAAAAAATGCTTCGAAAAAGTTCAGGAAAATCATCGGAATAAGTTATTTAAAGACTTTTGGGATCTTAAAAATCATGATGTACAAAACGCTTACATAAGAGGTCGGCTACGTACTAAAAATGTGTCGCGCCAAACAAAAAAATGCCAAACAAAACGTACCCAAACGTTAGAATACTCCATACTGTATGAGGGCGGTGACATATATGTATGCAAGAACGCATTTCTTTCAATGCATGGTCTCCATGGAAGTCGAGGACGCCTCGAATACATTGTCAAAAAGATGAAAGCTGGTGACATAACTCCGAATAGTACAGATCACCGAGGAAAACATAACTCTCATGCTCGCAAATATGACCAAGAAGATATTGAGAACGTGAAAAAGTTTATAGATATGATTCCTCGTTATAAAAGCCACTACAGTAGGAATAACAACTATAATCGGGAGTATTTGAGCATGGAGTATTCCATTCAATCCCTTTATGAGGAATATATCGAGACATGTGCAAAACAGACGAAAAAAGCAGTATCTAATGACAAGTTTCGTCGAATCTTTAATGAAGAATTTAACATCAGCTTTAAAAGCCCCAAAAGTGACACATGCCTTATTTGTGACAAATACAGTACCTCCTTAAAAGAAGCACGACGTGTTGGTAACGAAGCGGAGATAGCCTCGATTATTACTCTTCAGGATTTGCACCACAGGAAAGCACAGGCTGCACAGGAGGCACTAAAAAAAGCTGTGGAACGTTCTAAGACTGACAGCGGTATTCATGTGATTACGTTTGATCTACAGCAAGCCCTTCCTACTCCGAAGTTAACTACTGGACCATGCTTTTATAAGCGCAAGCTGTGGTGTTACAACCTAAGCGTGCACTGCGCCAATTCTGGACAAGGGCATTTCTACCTGTGGGATGAAGCAACAGCCAAGCGCGGTGCTGACGAGATTGCTAGTGCACTTTCAAAATATTTTGAACTGTACGACATTAAAGGGGATACACTTATTGCTATCTCAGACAACTGCTATGGACAAAACAAAAACTGGACTCTTGTAGGTTTCTGGATGCATCTTTTGGGGAAAGGTCGCTTCAGGCGTATAGAGCATGTGTTCCCCAAGTAGGCCATACTATGTTACCAAGTGATCGTGACTTTGCATTGGTTGAAAATTTTGTTCGATCCCGTTGCGATGCTGTGTATTCTCCAGATGATTGGGAGAGAATTCTTCGACAATCACAGAAAAAGAATCCTTTTAAAGTTACCAGAATGCATAGGGAAGATTTCAGACTTTTCTCATCTCTGAGGAATTCTTTTAACCAGGTTAAAGTAACAACGGAAGGCCATCGATTCACAATCAGTACTTGCGTTAAAATTGCACTTGACATTGAAGCTCCAATGACAATATCTGCATTCAGCACCTATTCTGGTGAACCAGTAACTGCATCTCTTAAGAAAAGAGGCCGGCCTTCCATTGCATTTCCTGCGAAAGATTTACCTGAGAAATACAAGGAACCGGTACCCATCGATACCTTGAAGCTTAAAGACGTAATGTCTTGCCTTCAGTGGATTCCTCCTGTGTATCACCAGTACTATTATGGCCTGAAATCTCACAATACTCAGCACAATGGTGAAAGCGACAACGATGGCAGTGAGTGATACAGTCAAGATGTACAAGAAAATTGTTTGATGCTATGTAATTAGTTATAGGAAACATTAAGTGCCATATTATAAAAAAGAAATGTGTGTCATAATATTGAAAAAATGTATGTCATGTTAAAGAAAATATTGTACCGTATTCATGTAAAACCTGCTAAGTAGCAAATTTGCTACACTTTGTCATAAATAGTTATCTAGAAAATACCTTTAAAAAAATCTTTCAGCACTAATTTTATCTCAGGGACTCAAGGAGATTGTAATTGATGCAATTTAATGTTCCTTTTACTGTAATCACGCAATGAATGATTTATAAAATTTTTTGAAATTTCAAATCGTTTTTTTACAGTTTTATGTTTTGTCACTTAACAACTTTTACGGCCGAGCCCTTCAATTATATAAAGAGTAAATTGAGTTAATTCAGTATTAGATATATATATAAGAAAGAATACAGATCAGACCAACTAAAATTATACGTTTTAAAGTTGGCGCTTAGAAAAAAACCTCTATAAAGATTTATCTTTTGAACTTTATAGTAGAGTTCTTTTACAAAAAAATTTTTAAATTAAATTACCAGAAAATCTGAATTAATTGATAAACCAATTAATCAATTACTTTACAAAAGTGATTAAATAAGTTATTACGGTGGCCCAAAAATTTCGTACTTCAGACTTATTTACAATTATATTTGTGACCTAACCTAACTTAACCTAACCTAACATTTAATATATTAATGTGTTTCGATGTTATAAATGTTGTGGTTTTGGTCACAAAGCTGACGAATGTAAACAAATATCGTCCTCTTGTGGTATCGGTGGTGAAGGTCAAGAAACTAATAGATGCTCTGTTTAGCTCGTTTAAATATAAACTCTGTTTAGCTATAAACTAATCGTTTAAATAAAATTAATAAAAGTATAAAAAATTCGACACAAATCATAGTGTGTTTAGCTCGAGCTGTGTCACTAAATCGAATCAAAAATATCATAAAATCTCGTATTAATTATATCTGAAATAGATCTAAATATAAAATGTGTTCAAATAAATTTACAGATAAGTAAAGCCTCGACAGTACAGCTAAACAACTACATAATTAATAACAAAATAGATATACTATTCATTCATGAGCCCTACACTATTAGCACAAAAATATGTGGTTTTCCGATCGCATATAAAATAATGTATAAAGAGATCGCTGGAGAACGACCCAAAAGTGCGATTATTGTTGTGAACGACCACATAACAGTCGTAAATATATTAACTTTTTCAACAAATTATTTAAGTATTTGTAACGTTGAATTCAATAATAAATTAATAACTTTATTAAGTGCTTATTGTGCGCCAAACAACGATCTTTTAAGTTAATTAAATTTTATTCAGAACGCTATAAATAACGTTAGATCTGATGGTGTTTTGGTGGCGATCGACTCTAACGCGCACTCGAGAGTATGGTTTAATGAATATGACGACTATAGAGGAGAGGCGATCAACGACTTCATTGCAATAAATAATTCAATTTTATAAAATAATAATTATTTTAAGCCGACTTTCGAGACAACACGCGGTCGAAGTTCAATCGATCTAACGATAGCAAGTCTGTCAATAATAAATAAAATTAATGGGTGGTTAGTCAAGGATGAGGAATCGCTCTCAGACCACAAATACATATCATTTAATATTATGACAAACGTTCGTAAAATACACTACAAATCGAAGATAATTTTTAATAATAAAAGAGCGAATTGGAGTCAATTAGCGATCGAGTTCTCATCAAAATTAGATCTTTTAAAAAGTAAATTAATAAATATTAATAATGAAAAAGATCTCAATATATTTACCGAAAAATTGAAATAAGAGATAATCAGCGCATGCGATCAAAACATACCAAAACGTAAACAAAACCACACAACAAGAGGTAACCAGTGGTGGACAGAGAGACTAACGCAGATGAGACACAAAGTAAATAATCTGCGCAGACGCTACCAACGCAACTAAACCACACATAGAGAAGAGCTGAAACGACACTATTTAACCGCTAGAGATCGGTATAAACAACAATTAGTTGATTCAAAACTTGAGAGCTCGAAAAATTTTATCACAGAAAGTACGTCAGACAATCCTTAGGAACTATTATATAAGTTAGCGAAAAACCAATTAAATAAAGACAAAATAAGTTAACTTAAAATTGGAGATCAAATAATAATCAATAATAGACAGATCCCAAATACATTATTCAATACGTTCTTCCCAAAAGATGAGTCGATTCCCGATCAAGACTGCCACCGATCTATCAGAAATAAATTATTACAATTAAATATGTCAAATAGTGATGGTGATTTAAAATTTACAGAACGAGAAGTAACAGACATAATTAATAAACAAAATTATTGTAAATTTCCAGGCTATGACGGGCTAACTGCGGACATCATTTAGTGTGTACATAACACAGATCGCGAATTACTTACACTCTTATACAATCAATGCCTACAATTAAGAGCATTCTCTAATATATGGAAACAGAGTATTGTTAAGGTTATACCTAAACCATCGAGGACAGACTATCGCGATCCCAACAGCTATAGACGGATCAGCCTTTTAACGATTCTGGGAAAGGCATTCGAAAAACTATTCATTGATCGAATAGTATACTATTTGAGGAAAAATAGATTAATCAATGAGAACCAATACGGTTTCATTGCACAAAAATATACGGAAAGCGCTCTTCACTCTCTGCTCGCCTTTATAAACATTGCATTAGAAAAGAAAGGCTTCGCTCTAATTATATCTGTTGATATCAGTGGGGCGTTTAACTACTGGTGATGGCCTAAAGTACTTTACCAGCTTAAAATCAAAAAATGCCCAAAATCTGTACGAATTAGTCGAATCATATTTTAAGGATCGAACTGCAAATATGTGGTATCTGAACACCGAAACAAAGAGTTCGTTAGATATAGGGTGTCCAAGGGAGCTGTTCTGGACCGTGGTTCTGGAATATCTGTTACGACGATATTTTCGATTTAATGGAGGACAATATAAAGATTAGTAGGTTCGCCGATGACACAATAATTATGTTTTATTCAAATAATGTACCGGAACTGCAAGAGATGGCCAACAATAAGTTGCGTAGGATATCCGAGTGGGGAAGTGCTAATAAACTGATGTTCAATGTAGACAAAACGTCTTGCACTTTATTTACAAGAAATATCAAATACGAAAAACCGATCATTTATTTTAACGGAAGATCTCTAGAACTGTCAAATCAATTCAAATATCTTGGTCTGACAATAGATAACAAGTTAAGCTGGAGATCTCATGCAAACATAGTTCGAGAAAAGTCAACAACTTACTACGCTATGCAAAACAAAACTATGGTCTAAACCAAAGAGCAATCGAGACAATATATAAACGAGCGTTTTACTAGTAATAACTTATGGCTGCTCTATTTGGGCTACAGCGTTAGATCGAAAGTTTTTAATTGATCCCCTAATTAAACTACAAAGACAAGTAGCTCTGCGAACAATAAAGGGTTATAGAACTATCTCAACAGACGCGACAAACATTATCTCTAATTTTATGCCAATCGATCTTTACATTAAAGGAATAGCTGCCGAATATTTTATTAAGAAGAATATTGATAACAATTTGACTAAACAGTATTTAATTGATGAGAATATAGATCTCGAAATCATAGATTTGAGAGAACTGCAACACCCATGCCTCAGACAAACAATCAATTTGGATCGAAGAGACTGCGATATAACATTATTCGTTCACGGGTTTAAAGCTAATGGAGGGGTCGGCGCAGCATATATTGTAAAAGGCCGAAACAACACAATTAAAGAAAAGAAAATTAAATTAGGTAAAAACTATACAGAATTTCAAGCATATCTCTACGCTCTATACTCTGCGATCGAATACTTAAATAAAATAAATGGTTAGAAATATTAATCTACATAAAAAACATATCTGTAATACGAGCGATAAGTGACGTTAACTCAACTACAACTCTCGTATATAAAATAAACAAAGAGAACGAAAAGGCGAAGGAGAAAGGCATAAATATATACATCACTGACATTCTCAGTGCAAATACTGAAACCGATTATCAACACACTAAAGACTTATGTAAAGAGGCGATAAGATCGCACACCAAAATAGCTTACGATCTTATTCCGAATTCGTTCATCAAAAAAGTTATAAGAGATCGAAATATCAAACTCTGGAACGATCTATGGACAGAATCAACGAAAGGAGCGATAACAAGAGAGTTCATACCTAGTGTTTACGATCGAATAAAAATGAAAAATTACTTTTATACCGATTTCTACATCACGCAAGCAATCACAGAGCACGGGAAGCTGAACAGCTACTTAAAGCGTTTTAATATAAAAGATAACGATCTGTGTGAGATATGTAATTCGATCGACGACATTAAACACAGGATCTTTGATTGTGTGAGGTATGAAGAGGAAAGGGAATTGATGATGTCAAAGGTCGAAAGATCTAACAACCGGCAACTTCAACTCAAAGAACACCTTCATTCTAAAAATTTTATATATTTCAAAAAATTTTGTTATCATTTATTCAATAAACTTTAATAATAATTCAATTTATTAAGATAATCTAATTACTCATAAATTACACAAATATTGTAATAATAAAAGAAGGCCCCTATAGTATTTATTAGAATAGGGGCCAATCAATAAAAGTATTTTTAAAATTTTTAGAAAAAACCCTAACCTAACCTAACCTAACATTTAATATAAATGTTAAATATATAATTTAATTTAACTTAAGTCCGAAGTCTGAAGTACGAAATTTTAGGGCCACCGTAAGTTATATTCATTCATATGTTGGAAAATACATTAATTGACCTAGACTTGTGAATTTTGATAAAAAAAATGATAAATTTGATGTATGAGTTTTATCTGATTTGACTAATAGATATATTGATAAAAGTTTAGGAAAGATAAATCTTTTAAAACATTTAGAGAGTTTTTTCTAAGCGTCAAATTTAAAACGTATAATTTTAGTTGGTCTGATCTGTATTTAGGCGATTATATATATAAATTAGTTAAATGCCAAAGACATATCTAAATAAGAAATAGTCATAGGTAAAATAAAATTTATTAAGCATTTAATAATTAATATATTATAAGACCACAATCACAATTATTAAATTTTAAATAAAAATCAAGATGTTTACCCTTATTTTTATAGCTTTAAATTCAAAACAGATTGAACCGTTAAATTGTCAAATTACTACTAAATCCTAAGGCTAATGATAACATAAATAATCAATACATAATTGTTTGGAGTAGAGCCCGAAATTACAAAACTTTTGATATACGCATCCGCCAACTATGATATCCGCATCCGGAAAATATTCTGAAGCGGATATCCGCAAATTATCAGCAAATTATCCGCAAATATCCGCAAATATCCGCAAATATCCGCATTTTAATTTCTTTATTTAAAAATATTTTTTACAGTTAGTAGTTTTATAAAGAAAATATGCATTCAATTTTAATGCTGACAAAACGCGGATTAAAGACATTATCTGCATACGCGAACTTTCATATCCGCATCCGCCACTTATCAGACATTGGCGGATATCCGCCTTTTATTCGCCAAAGCGGTATCAGCTTTCGGTCTCTAGTTTGGAGCATTGTTTAACTTAAATTTGTAGAGTTATGTTCTTTTGGTTTTATGTACTCTAAAATGCTTACAATTTCTGTAGATTTTGTGAAAACAAAGAATAGAAAAAATACAATAGTTGTGATGCTTATAGATTTCAAGCCTAATAGAGTTAGATTTACAGGTTTTGAGAGTAATATACTATGAAAGCTCTGACACGAGCTGTTAAATTCGGATGAATTATTTTTCAGATCATTGCATAGCATATATTCTTCAATAAGTTTTTTACTTTTAGAAGAAATATTCTCTATATCTGAACTCGACTTAAATGTAATGATTGTAAGCGGTATTAATAATATAACGAGTAGTATATCTATTATATCAATCCAGTGAAAGTATATCAGCAGCTCATATATTATATATGCGATTAATGAACAATTAAATATAAAGCACAATAAGATGAAAATATTGTGGATTTCGTCGAAATTTTTTACTTGATTGTAGTTGTGTTTATACCTATAAATATATAAGTTAAATAATGATTATGTAATAAACTATTTAAATAATATTTGCTCATAACAAGTTACATTGATAAAATTATCTTATTTTATTACATATTTGATTTTATCAAATTTAATTGTTTAATAAATAAACATGCTAAGTTTTAAAATATAACCTTTACAAGACAAATAGAAAGCTTCAATATAATGTACAGCTTTTAAATAAACTATCGGAGACTTTTATGTAAGATATACTTTATGTTATACCTAAGATTACAGTGTTATACATTCAACTCTATGCCTAATAGAAAATTA
>JAUJYU010000749.1:0-11408 GCA_033995675.1 Nothrus silvestris
AGGCCACTTTTTATTTATTATGAATGCTGTTATATAAGAGAACATTGAAAAAAAAGTTTTCCGAAAATATTTTCTGATCTAAAAGTTTAATTATTTGCATTTAACTAAATTATCTAAATAACCGGTAATATTGTTATCTGTATATCTGATAACACTCGTAGCCTAATTTTTATGTATCTATAAATATAAACATTACATAATTGAATCGGAGCAAAAATTAACATTCATTTAAAATTAAAAGTTAAAAAATGAAGCAATGTTTTTAATTACCGGTTGTTTTGAATGAAATTAAGTTAATAATAAATTTTTTTCAAAACGCAATAATTGACAGGAAATGAGTGTTTTCTTAAAGTTGTTTGTGATGAATAAATAGATCTAAACATAGCCTATAATTTGTGTAATTAAGGCATACTTCAGGGCACGTCTTCCTTACTCTTGTGTTTTGATGAATCGGAAGTGAGGAAAATAATCAGAGAATGTAAAAGAGTTCTGGACTATCTGGCAGTGGCCGAAGTGATTGAAACAATGGAAGATTTGGTCCAATTCGTTAAAGTATATCTTTCTGAATGTAACTTAAATTTAAAGAAATTGAGACTCAAATATAAATTTATCGCTCATAGGATTTAAGTCCAAGTTTGACAAAAGTATCGCGAGATGTAGACAACAGAGAGAAAGAGCTCACACATCAGGTCCACAGAGAAATATTAATTCGATCTTTAGATTCAGTTAAAACACTGGCACCTGTTCTTATATGTGCGATGAAAATATACGTTCAATTACTAGCACAGGGTATACATGGGTTACTTTATAATGAATTTATATAAATATATTCAACGATAACTAAATTAAATAATCATTTAAAGGCAAGAAAGTGGATGAGGCGGCAGAAAATCGCAATTATTTGTCTCAGAGAATGACAGATGAAATTAATGAAATCGTACGCGTTCTTCAATTAACCACTTATGATGAGGACGAGTGGGAATCAGACAACTTGACGTGCATGAAAAAAGCTCAGGTTTTACATTTATTTCATTTAATTTATACATATTTTCATTTAATTTATACATATTTTCAATTAATTTATACATATTTTCATTTAATTAATTTATTCAAGAATGCAATCGTTGGAAAACTTCGAACGGCCCACGACTGGCTCGAAGACCCGACAGCTGTTGTCGGAGGAGTAGGAGAAAAGTCATTGCGTTCAATACTTGATTATGCACTACGAGTGGCCGATCGAGCACTACCTCCAGATCGCGATGCGATTAGAAAAATGGTCGGAGATATCACTGCGACGACTAATGCATTATGCGAATTGAGGGCTGAAGGAAAGGGCGGTACACCTCAAGCACAGTCACTCGCCAGAGGTATAGACCAGAAATTGAAAGAATTGAATGGACTCGTGAGTCGTGCCATACAGAATGTGGAACGCAGTGGTGTTCAACAACCGGCACATACGGTCTCTGGAAGGGTCGAACAGGCGCTGAAATGGTTGGCTAATCCTGGATTTGATGACAAAGGTTTAGGACAACAAGCAATCCAAACAATCGTTGACGAGGGAAGAAAGTTGGCCCAATTCTGTCCTCCCGCTCAAAGACAGGACATTTTGCTTCTCTGTAATGAAGTCGAATCACTGAGTCGTCAATTGAATGAATTGTGTCGTCGCGGACAAGGAAACAGTCCTCAGGCGCTCACTATTGCCAAAAACTTATCTCAAAAATTGCAGGATCTCAAGAAGCAAATAGAAAAGGCTTTGGTCACTCGTGTTGTCGATGACTTCATTGACATCACAACGCCATTAAAACAGTTCACTGAAGCGGTGTTAGCACCAGAAGGCACTCCCAATCGAGAGACCAACTTTCAGGATAAGGCCATTAATTTATCCAACTTTTCTCAACGCGCGGCTCAAACAGCGCGAAACGTTGCGTCTGGAAGTGCTCCAAATAAACGACTGGCCGAAGGATTAATAACCTCTGCCAATCATATTGAAAGCTTAACCCCTCAATTGGTAAATGCGGGTCGTATTCGTCTGACACATCCCGACAACAAAGCAGCCGATGAACACTTTGAAAACCTCAGGAAACAATATTCGGATACCATTCAGAATATGAGAAATATGGTCGACGAAGCCGTTGATACCGTCAACTTTATTAAGGCTTCAGAGGATTCTATTTTGAAGTACACGGCTTTGTGTGAGAACGCAATAGTCAATAGACAGCCACAAAGTATGGTCGACAATACCTCTAATATCGCACGTCTCGCAAATCGAGTTCTTATGGTCGCTAAACAAGAATCAGACAATTCAGAAGATCCCAAATTTATCAGTCGAGTTAATAGAGCTGCTGAAGAACTGCAATCGAGTGAGTCCAAGTTTTATATAATATTATTGGTTAACTAATGATTTATCAGATTCTAAGATATTTTGGTTATATTTTTAAACTTAAACTTATACCTGAAATATGAAACATTTTAATGAATATTAAATGATATGGATATTAATTGATTTAGCGGTTCCGTCTATGGTTCAGGACGCCAAAAATGTGGCTTTGAATATAACCGATCCAAAGGCTATATCTCGTTGGCGCGATTCAAACAGAGCCGTATGACTGCTTTTTAGATATTTACTAACATTTTTTAATAACATTTAATTATATTATTTACTAACAATATCAACAAAGGTTACGCCAATGGCGTAATCTCTGATTCAGTCAAATAAAATGTTGATTACAAATAGTTATGTGTCTAGAAATAGTTTATGTGTCGCCTTCAGTGTTACTTATCAGTCATTAGAGTTTATCATTGTCTCAATAATGCAATGAATAGTTAATATTGATCTTTCATAACTGGTTCTTCCTTTCAGTTGATAAATGCTGTCGGAGAAGTCAAAAAAGCTGTTTCTCCAGAACTGCCAGACTTGAGTCATCTTCAAATCAGTGGTAAGAAATTTTTGAATAATTTATAGACTATTCTCTAAATATTAGAATTAGTAAAATATATTTGACAACAAAATTAATACACAACTTGTCAGCGCCCACAGCGCCGGAGCCCATAAAAGAGCCTTTTAGTGATGCGGATTTCAATGACATATTCTCCTCTTTGGATGATTTCATACCTCAAACTCAGAGACAAGTGCCTCAAACACAAACTCAAATTCAGAGACAATTCGTATCTTATCCTGAAAAGAAAGGTAGACTTGAGTCAGATTGAAATGATTTCCAAAGGCTGATTGGCTGCACGTTGTTATGATTTGCATTTTCGGAATTTCGTTTTTTGTTATATTTGGCATTTATTTCATTATATTTGAGTAGAAAAAACTGGATTAAGATTAAGATTCAGTTTGTCATTAGCATGAGTTTTATGTCCAATGAATAGCATGTTTCATGCGCTGTTTATATTGGTTTTCATACCTTCGAATGCATTCCCGCATGTTTTCAATGGTCGAACTTTTCGTTTATATTCTTAGGCATTCATTGCATGTGTTTTGGGTTTCTATTAGACAATAGTGTAATGATTCTAATTAGAGTTTATACAATAGATTATGCGCCTCCTCGTCCTCCTCCTCCTATGGCATCAGATTCTGCACCGCCGAGACCTCCACCGCCAGAAACTGATGATGAGTTCGAAGACAAATTTCCAATTTTGCAACCAAATCAACCTATTATGGTATGATTTGGTTTTATTGAAACATTCATTAAATAATAATAACTAATGATAACTTTTGTTAAGATGGCTGCCCATGAATTACATCAAGAGGTGAGGCAGTGGTCCAGCAAAGAGAATGAGATTATCGCCGCCGCCAAAAAGATGGCTCTTTTGATGGCGCGATTGAGTCAATTGTGTGGAGGAGAGGGCGGAACTAAAAAGGATTTGATTGCATGTGCGAAAGCCATTGCAGAGGCCTCTGAAGAGGTGACGCGACTCGCAAAAGAACAGGCGAAGCTCTGCACTGACAAAAGAATGAGAACTGTAAGTAAACGTATTCGTAATGTTATTTTCAATGATCACCGCAATACATGTCGAATCACTCAAACACATAAACACATTTGATTCATAGAATATTCTGCAAGTGTGCGAACGAATTCCAACAATAGGCACTCAATTGCGTATTTTATCGACAGTGAAAGCAACAATGTTGGGCGCACAGGGTATGCAACCATTCTATAGTTTTAATAATTAATTTTAAATTTATTAAATTTAAAAAATTTGAATTTAAACAATTTGTCAAATAATTAGGTTCTGAAGAAGATCAAGAGGCGACTGAAATGTTGGTCGGAAATGCGCAGAATTTGATGCAATCAGTAAAGGAGACGGTGCGCGCCTGTGAGGCCGCGTCCATCAAAATCCGTACAGACAGTGGTCTGAGAGTGAGATGGATTCGAAAGCAGCCCTGGTATCAGTATTGAAACACCTTTTTTAATCGTTATAAACCTATTGATATCAAACTAAGAAACTGTTAACATTTTATTATACATCAAATCTAACTCAACCGTCCAGTGTTTTCACTGCCATAAACACCATATTTATAATGAAATCTCAAATTTTTCAATAGAACTCTTGATTAACTTTCATAGAATTGAGTACTTTTATCCAACTTTTATTTAAGTCAGTTTTCAATTAACAGCCAATCATTTCAGTTGTGCCAAAGTTTTAATTTCAAATAATTTAATAATAAGTTTTTTCTGCTCTTCTAATGGACTCCAATACTCGCCTTATATTTACAGTGCTTTCAATTGAAAGCATTTATTTTCTTATATGTAATAATAATTCTAATAATGTTTTAGAAGTTTAATCAGTTCTGCATTTCTATTAAGACTAAAGAGTTTAATCAACTCATCAATTGTCGAAACCGATGTTTAAGAATTATTAATAATGTTATTAATGTTATAATTAAAGCAATTTGAACAAAGTTTTTATTCCAATATTTGTTTTTTAAAAATATAACAAAATTGAAAAATTATTAAATGATATAATAAAACATTTAATTTACATTTTCGAGCATAACTGCAATGCCTTGACCGCCACCAATGCAAGCACTTCCAACTCCATATTTAGCTTTACGTCTTCTGAGTTCATACACCATATTTGTCACAATTCTCGCTCCCGAGGCTCCAATTGGATGACCCAAAGCGATGGCGCCTCCGTTCACATTGGTTTTTGAGGGGTCGAGTCCTAACTCTTTCTCAACTGAAAGATATTGCGGCGCAAACGCTTCGTTCACATCAAACAAGTCCACGTCTTTAATTGCAATACCGGTTCTTTCGCATAATTTGCTAATAGCGGGCGCCGGACCGATGCCTGTCATTCAATTTCAAGTTTTAATATTAATAATTGACGGGTAAAAAAGTATGCATTAATTAACCCATTATTGATGGATCCACTCCAACACTACAATAGCCAACAATACGTGCTAAAGGCGTTAAATTATATTTTTTGACCGCGTCCTCACTCGCCAGTAATACAGCACTCGCGCCATCGCTAACACCAGAAGCGTTTCCTATTCATAATGTATTCCAAAGCCATGAATTGATAACTTTTGAATGATTTTTTGCAAAAATATCTTTTATAACTGAAATTTGAAACTATGTATTACCGGCTGTAACGGTTCCTTCTTTTTTGAAAACTGTGGGCAATTTTGCCATCTTTTCTAAGGTGGTGTCAGGTTTTGGATGTTCGTCCACTTCAAAAGACTCGACTTTTCCTTTGACTTTGACCTGAACCGGAACGATTTCCTCTTTGAAAACCCCCTTTTTGTGCGCCGCACCCCATCTCTGTTGAGACCTAAGCGCTAATTTGTCCGCTTCTTCTCGAGTGATATTATATTTTTTGGCCAAATTCTCAGCGGTGACGCCCATTGGGGTATTGATGTGCCAATCCGTGAGACACGTCCAGATACCACATTCCAACTGTCAACACAGCATCCAACACATCAATACATCTTTATTCAAATTATGGACTATTAGTCAATACCTGTGGGGTTTGGGAAAACTTCACACCAAAGCGAGACTCACGAAGCTATTCATTCAAATATTAGGCAAACATTTATTAAGATTATGTCTTAAGTCTTATAATTGTTTACCAGAAATGGCGTTTGACTCATATTCTCTGCGCCGATCGTTAATGCAATCTCAGAGTCACGAAGACATATGTCCTAAACATTAATATCAATTCAATCAAATGCGTGTCAATCAATGTCAGCTTTAATAATCAAATCGATTCAGTCTTTCATTTCTAATTCATGTCAAACCTGAGATCCGTTGACAACTGCTTGAAAGCCAGAACCACACAATCGGTTCACTGTAAGACAGGGCACTTCCTGAGGAATATTAAGTCTGAGCGCGACGTGTCGTGAAATATATGGTCCACTTTTTGATGATATCTTATTTCAATTAAATAAAACTCGTTTAATACATATTTCAAATCATCATTTGATCTCATTTTAAGCTCTATTTTAGCAAAAATTTTCATTCAAATGAATTTAATATTAAAAGAAGTAATCATTTAAGAGTTGTTATTGTTTGCAATTATTTATTACTAAATGTGATAAAAACAATACTTGTATAACATTTCCGACGACAACAGAGTTAATCATTTCTGGCTTAACATTAGCCGATTCTAAGGTAGCCTTTGAGACCAATTCTGCCAACTCTATAGCACTCGTGTCTTTCAATTTGCCACCAAATGATCCGAAGGCTGTTCTCTTACAGCCGACCACAAACACACCTGTTCTTCATTATATTCATTAATGCATTGCAATTACAATTATAATAATATTAATTTATTAATACAGTAAATATTAATATAGACTATCATTATTTCTCTTATTTATCGCTATTAATAAACAATTCATTTAATAAATAATCATCAAAATCAATACAACCTCTCAATAGTGAAGACATAATTATCAATATTTTATATTTATTGGATTTTTAATTAATCAAAAAATTTGAGCAAAAAATATATTAATTGTATTAAAATTGAAACTTTGAATAAACAATAATTGCTAGAAATGATTGCTTTACAAATATCTAAAGTTTTCAAAAACTCATTTAACTTATAGTCTATTTGTGAGAGATTTTGATAAGGAGTTCAAACTTCAATCATATACTGGTATGACTTGAATGTTTCAAATGTTTTTATTGATATTTAAATGTTATGAAAGAAAATAAATGATTGCATTTATAAATTGACGTCTACTTTACGAGATATCAATATTTTAAGAGACAATTTTCAAGTCTTTTCGAAAGTCTTTCAAAACAAACTTCAAGAACGCGGACTTTGGAATAATTGCGTAAAACAAACTTTTCTATAAGATTCAAAAATCAAGGATTTATCACTACAGCTACCGATTCAACAATGAGTTGTTGGTGTTTAGTTTTTTTCAGCTATTCATCTCATTCATCACAATTTTTATATCTAAGGATTCGGAAGAGTTCCCGTATAGGCACCCGTCAAATGGCGGATCCACCAATCGAAACATTACCATTCAAAAATGCAATAAAAAGAGGGGACCCGACACTTTGGCCGGCATTATCGTTCATAAAATTTATTTCATTTAATGCAATAAAACCTCAAAACCCCTCAAAATTCCTCCCATCCCTCCCACCCTCTTTGAAAAAACACCTCGCATCTCTATTTAAGATTACAAGTATATCTTTTTTAGCTATAAGTTAAAAGTTTCTTTTTATCTCAGAGACCAAACCAACTTATTTCTGGTTTGGAGTTTCATAAACTGAATTAACTTAATTCAGTTTTCTTAAAAATATATAATTTTTTAACCAAAAATGTCATATTTAATAAATAAGTATTTTTAGACAATTTGCAACTATTTCTCATAGGAATAAAGCCACACAGTCTTACACGTGACACTTGTGTGGCTTTATTCACACTTTTCGGTTAAAAGTTACAAAAAATAGTGAACTTTGTATAAAACTTTTTAGGATTTAATTAGTATTACACTAATTATGACAAATTGTTTAGATTAAGTGAGTGTAAATTGATGTCAATTTATTGGACAATTTTTACTTTATTTTACTCTAAATGTTAAGAAACAAAACAATTGTGACTTTTGTGAAGGCTTTCAAAGCGAAACTCAAGTCTAATACAAATGAAATAAGAAACACTTTGCTTCGCATCCAAAGTGAGCCGTCGTATGAAAGTTGTAAATATTGATCAATTCATAAATATTTCTTTAATACTTAGCAATTAATTAATCGATTCTTTAATTAAAAAGTATATTAAAACTCAAACTAATTTTATTATTATTGAAAATGTTTTCAAATGGTTTGAGAATACGTTCAAAATTGTTGACAATTTATTTTTTTGGATGTAATAAGAGTTGGAATCAGTGTTTGTCAACCTTTCCATTAATTGATACCAATATTAATATCAATATAAATAAGAACTCATATAAAGCGTGCAATCAATTAATGATTCGTTCGTTTGTCTCAAACGCAAAGACAAAGTCTTCACCGAATAGTTCGTTAACCGAATCGCAAATGAGATCACAATCAGAGCTAACCATTGGTGAGAAAGTGAGACAAACGACGAAAGACGTCAGTTATTTAGGAGTCATAATTGGAGGCATTTCCATAACTTGTCTTATATTTTATGTCATATTCAAAGAGTTGTTCTCTTCGAGTAGTCCTTCTGTTATATATTCTAATGCTTTAAAGCGATGCAAATCTGATCCGCGAGTTATTGAAGCGATCGGTGAACCCATCAAAGGGTTCGGCGAAATGTCAAGTCGTGGCCGTCGAAGACATGTCAGCGCCTATGAGTACGAAAAAGATGGCATTCAATTGATTAGAATTAAGTTCTATTTGAAAGGATCCAAAAGGAGTGCAACCGTTCATTTGGAGACTAATAAGAAGCGTTCAAAATGTGATTTCAGATACCTTTTTGTTGAAATGGACTCTTTTCCCAATAATATCATTATATTAGAGGACAACAGATCCATAACATAACCAATCATTAGATAAATTACTAAATATTTCATTGTATCAATGGGTTATGTCTTCAATTGTTGTTATTATCAACACTTTGCCAATCAATTGATTGTTTTAATAGTTTTTCTCAAAAGTTTGTTTTGTCTCTAAGTTTGCGAATTATGTAATATTTGAAACATTTTTACAATTAAGTGAAAGTTGATTTCATTTTCTAATTATTCGTATTTCAAAAAATTTATTTTAAATAACAATTATTTTACAATTTATTGATTACGAATACAATCATTTGCTGTTTATAATTAAATAAATACTAAAAAAACATTAATTACAATAAATTTGAAAATTTGCTCATTTTTTCAATGAGATTATCATAGGTTGTGATTCTTTAAAAATATTTGACCCAACTTTTAATCAATTTTCAAAAAACAAGTTTTCATAATTTGCCAAAAAATACTATTTTTAATGCTATTATCAAAATTGACTCGATATGAAATATAATCTAATAATAATGAACATTTGCATTGTCTATTTGTGCCTTAATATTGCATATTTATAAGCTAACCACTGAGCTTAAGCTCACTTTTTACATCAGGTAAAGCAAGTGAGCTATTGGTTAATTATATGAACGCTGTATTGCTAGGGATGCCTTAACCTTTAGTGTTAAACAAATATAAAAGTGTTATCTGTAGTACATGTATGTCTATCTACACCATTCATCTTATCAATCATTAACCTACCAAAAGAGGGTCAGCTCGAAAATTAATGAATCAAATATTATTTTCAATATTTAACATCAAATTTTAAAAATAAACGTTGCTTTGGTTCAGCTCTCACTTTGTCCAAACTCTTCACAATCAAGATATCAATAATACAAAAACTTATACGAATTGCAACAACTGATGGGCACTTCTGAAACACCCTCTCTCTTAACGAATAAAAAAATTATTACTAGCTTTTATTTCACTTTAAGAAAGGTTTTTTGCACTTTAATTTGCATTAGGGGTTAATTGCATTTTTGAACGATAATATCGACCTTTCTTGGAGGGGTTCCTTATTATTATTGCTAATTGGAATGATAATGTTTCGATGCATAGGGAGGGTCGTCCGTCCACCATTTCACCCCTATCTATATCTCCCGATTCCTCATCTCTGCTATAACTGGAAAGACATACATTATATACAAGTTTTCAAAAATAGTAAACTGCGTGCAATGACATGGAATATTGGATATACTTTATGTTATATCAATGATTACAATGTTATACATTCAACTCTATGCCTAATAAGTTTAAACAGTTTATCTTAATATTTTCTATTAGGCATAGAGTTGAAAGTATAACATTGTAAGCATTGATATAACATGAAGTATATCCAATATTCCATGTCATTGCAATGGAGTTTACTTAAAAAGAAGTCATTTAATTTTTTCATATACATGTAATGTATATACCGTAATAGGGATGCCAACTCTCCAGCTTTTTCACTCTACCTCTAGTCTAAAATTCAAAATTATAGAAGGGTCCCCCCTTTGATTTATATAGCTAACTAGCTTTTAGTATACTTTCTCCAGCTTTTAGCACGAGATGAGTTGGCAACCCTAAAAATACTATCGTGTAAAAAATCATGTATGAAATTTTAAAATTTATAATATACTTATGAGCAGCCAGGAAAGGTGCAGATTTGAACCCAACTGTTATTAGAGGCGAAAACATAAAAATTATAAAAGAGAAGGGTTACTCATCGGTATTTCCTCAAAAAATTGCAGATTTTCCCAAAATTATAAACCCTTAGGTTTTGAAGCAAAACAATTTAAAACCTTTCTTTAAGGAGTTAAGGACTGAATTAAATGTATGGTAAGCAATGCATAGCTTTATATGCGTGGCTTATCATACATTCTGTATTTATTTTCCGGCTTAAAATTGCTAACTCGCAATTTTACTTTACTTTTACTTTTTTTACTTAGTTTTACTCTAAAACTTAAATTTGTTATCCTTAGTTCATTTCCGTTAGTATTTGCACAATAGTATTGCCATAGGTACTGAGTAGTATTCATAATAATCAGTATTAGCATAAGTGTGCATTATAGTATTCATAACAATCAGTATTATTACAGGTATTAACAACTGAAAATAGTATTTCTATTAAGCATTAATAGTAATCAATAAAAACAGTATTAGTCAATTAGTCATTAGTATTAGTTAACAGTGCCGTCGAGACCTTGAATGCTTAAGCATAGCTATGCTTAATCAGCATTTTAAGGCTTCATCAAAACTGAACCTATAATTATTTCGTTGACTGTTATTATTAGTAATATCGCTAATAACACAATCGCTATTATTAAGGTCTGACCTGAAACATACTGTATTCACAATTAATTAAGCACTTCAAGAAAAGGCTAACAATTGTTTTTAAAGTCATAACTTTTATTGAACTTATGATTTGAATCCTTAATCACAATCTGAT
>JAUJYU010000750.1:0-11405 GCA_033995675.1 Nothrus silvestris
AATTAAATATTTTTTGAGGAATTGATACAAACGTTAATTCAATCATTCATAAGTATCAACCAATTTGTAAGAATATTCTGTAAGTCATAGCAATAGAATATTTTTAGTAACTCTTTGTAATGAATTTTCACTTATGGTTAATGATGTCAACCTATTAGCATGAGTCTGAGCCTCAATCAAAATCTGAGCCTAGGCTTGAGACTACTTTTTTTGAACTTATAAATTTATATAAGTTTGATTATAAATTTACTTTTATTATAATAAAAGTAAACCTAACAGTTTAAAAGCAATTATAACCGGAGCACCTTAAATATTATATACAAATAATAGAAGCTAAAGCGGAAGCTCTTAAAGTCTAGCTTCTGGTCATCATTAATCACAACATTAATAATTTTAATTTTTTTCTCAAGAAAAAAGCATTTTATTTTTATTTTTTGCAAAACAAGGACTAAAAGCAATTGAATTTTTAATTTAACTTATTATTAAAACTTAAATTATTACATTATTTTGCATTATTTTTTATGAACAAAATTCGATTTAAAAAATGTATCGAAGCGTAAAATAGCATTAATGACTTATAAATTTAAATATTACTTAAGAAGATTTTGCTGAAGCGGCAGATTTATAACCAGATAATAATCCACCTTTTGTTCCGAGGGTTCCAATAACTCCGAGACCTCTTCCGCCCACGAGGCCTAAACCACCATTGCCAACAAGAACACCACTGCCGAGTGTACCACGAAGTCCTAATGCACCCAATCCACGACCAGCTAATCCTGTGCCTATTAGACCGGCATTACCGAGACCTACAAGACCGGCATTACCGAGACCTACAAGACCGGCATTACCGAGACCTACAACACCGGCATTACCGAGACCCACAAGACCGGTACCGACTGTGCCAACAGCAGCCACTGGTGCAGCTACAACAGGAGCCGCGGCTACAACGGGAGCAGCTGCTACTATCGGAGCTCTTCCTTCACCTCTGGCAACAATGGTCTGGACTTCTTCTAAAACTGGTTGAATCTCTTGCACTACTCGACGATATGGTTGGATAACTTCACGCAATTCTTGGATAACTGGTCTTACGACTTGGTGGACAACTCTATGGGGCTCCTCTTCGGAGGAAGTTTCTTCGACTTGTCCGGGCGCACCTGTGCAGGGATCAAATGAATGAATATTGAAAGTATAATTAAAGTATTTTCAATGTAAACCTGGAGTATGAATTTGTTCGACAAAAATGCCACTCGATCTCGAATTGAACAATATCTTTACGGGCAAATCAAGTGGTGCCACTTCGATAACTTGCGGGACAATCGGGTCTTGTGGTAAGTGAACGTCTTTCACATCTACTGTACGGACGGATTTAATCGCTGCCGGAATAACAATTGGAGCTGCGGCGCCATAAACCACATTACTGCCTCCTAATAGGACACCACCGCCTAAACCCGCGGCTTCACAGTAAACCACAATTGAAACAAAAAGGATTATCTGAAAAATAGATTCAATAGTTTATTCAATGAACATATTCAATTGAAGTGAATATCCTCATACTCTTTGCATTTTGTTTAAAATTTATAGAAAACTTAATTTCTAAAACTTTTAACAAACTTTGAATTACTTATGAATGACTTTCACTTTCAAGACATTTGAGTTTATATAGTTTGGAAATGTTTGCACTTTAAAGAGTTTATAAGAAATTAAATTAAAATTTTTGTTACTTTTGATACATATTTGGATTTTAATGTGTCAGCAGTTATAAAATCCGTCAATAATGAAAAATAAAAGAGTATATTAAATGAAAACCAGATAAGCAAAACTGAAGATGAATAAAATTGATCTGTAAATCTCCCAAGAGTTTATGTGACACTCCTTTCAAATTTTTTTTATGATTTTTTTCATATTAATGTACAATCAGTTAAAAAACTTAAGACTCTTTTTAACGGGGCTTTAACGGGGTTTCACATACAAGTGAACAATATTTTCCTGGATTTTGATGGACAACAATTGCACCTAACATTTTCAGAGACTGGCAAAATACAAAAGTAGACATACAGTATTAGATCTAATCTGTTTTTAAATTTATTCAAACAAAAGAGGATTTAAAATATGTCAATTTCTTAAACAATGATTTTAAATAAGTGTATGTTCGGAAGTGGATTGGATGAAAAAAGTGGATTCAGGATTAATCCTGAATCGCGTTCGAGCATAAATAGAAAGAGGATGAGATTGACTCGTTTTGTATATCAAAAAAGAGACCTCTGTTCAATGTTTATAAGACATTTAAAGAATTAAAGCGAAAAATTTGGTTAAGTCTATTGTCCTTTGTCTATTTTTGGATTTCAAAAACTAAAAAATTAACTTTAAGTTACTTTTTAAAAAAAAAATAAAAATAATAAGTTTATGAATTTTTTCGGAGGGGATTTATTCTAGATATACACTCAAATAACATTTGGTCACATGAGATTATAAAAACAATCAGTACGTCTAAACTAGAGACGAGAATTCACGAAATTTTCAATCCCAATCCCAACCAATCTCATCAAAAATTTAAAATTTGAAACCCAATCCCATTCCAATCCCAATCCCGTGACTTTTATTTTTCGATTAAACTAAGAAACCTGTTTTTAATATTTAATGAAATTTAATCACATATAAAAGCATATACAAGCTTTTAAGCTTTCTCTAAGGTTTACTAAACCTAAACAGGTGCAAAACCGTTGTATATTAATTTAACTTTAATCTTAAAATTTTTTTTTAAATGTTCAATCCCACATAATTCCATCATTCAAAACTTCAATCCCAATCCCATCCCAATCCCAGTCCCAATCCGATTTCAAATGGGATTGGGATTCAGATTCTCATCTCTATTAGTTAGTCTTTACTGTAAGCAACAATACTATTTCTTATATTAAAATTATAAGCCATTTTGCACACTAAAATTTTGAAATTTATTAGCTTTTTTAAAATGTAAAGAGTTATTATTCTTGTTTAGCAAATTCTAATCTAACAAATAAGTCTATAATTCAGTTCAAAACGTTACTTTATTCTGATATCTATCGTAATACAGAAAATACGACTGACAAGCGTTAAGTGTTAACTTAAAGTGATAATCAATAGTAATTAGTGATTTATACATTTACAAATATATATATGTAACGATCGCAGGCGAGTAGTGGAATTAAAAACAATTTATTTTATGAATATTACAAATGTGTTGTTAATAATAAAGAAAGTCAACTCTCCCTCCTTTTTTTATGAGAAACGGAAGTGAAGTGACACGTGGGTGTTAACTATTTTTAGTGTCGCCGGTGAGAGGCGTTGTAAGCGCTATTGCGTTACATATATATACAGATATATATATTTGTAACTATTCATCATAATTCTCGATTTTATAAGTCTCGCTCTCGCCTCAGTCTGGCGTAATCCAGTTTAATCTTGTCTCTTATTTTTATATAATTATAGATCTGTTAATTTTAAAAAAGGAAGATGTTATTCTGTTGCTAACAGGATATATATTATTTATAGAAATTTATATGTAAAATTTAGAATTAAAAACTTCCCTAATCCGAGAGACGAGACGATATTGAAAGAATCAAGCATTATTAATATGACGAGAATTAACTTCGAATCTCCTTTGGCTAATTAAAATAAAAGCTTAACTTATGAAAAACATTATTATTTTATTTCTACATTAAAAATAAATCTTTACACTACATCATGACTTCCTAATACACAAAAATATAGCTTTTAAATAAACTACCGGAGACTTTTTGTGTGAGATATACTTTATGTTATACTTAAGATTACAGATACATTCAACTCTATGTCTAATAAGTTTAAACTGTTTATCTTATAATTTTCTATTAGGCATAGAGTTGAATGTAAAACACTGTAATCTTAAGTATAACATAAATTATATCTCACACAAAAAGTCTCCGATAGTTTATTTAAAAGCTGTATTTTTATGGAAACGTTGAAAATGCTGGTTGTAATACTTGTAGAAATTCAAAGCACAATTTTTGAACTAAATAATATGAAACCTTTATTTAATGAAACTATACAAATAGAACAAAGTGTTAAATTATTATTTTTAATGAATGACATAGAATATAAAGTAAGTTTGACAAGGAACGGTTCGAACAATATTTATTTTAAGTTTAATAATTAATATATTAATAGACCCCTATTACAATTAATATTTAAAATTTATTAATTGTAATAGGGGTCTATTAATATATTAATCATTAAACTTAAAATAAATATTGTGTCTGCCTTTATTTTTATGGCTTTAAATACAAAACAGATCGAACATTTGGATTTTCAAACTTTTTTATCCGATGTATGTCAATGAAGTTATACACTTATTTACGACATAGGCTATTAAACAGAATTTCTTACTTACAGAATTAAACATTATTAAATAGAACTAAACTATGTGATTCTTAGACAAATGATTCATTGTCAACTATTACATTATAATTTAATTGAACAACAATTGATTTGAGCACTTGTAACTCAAAAATACATTTCTCATTTATTACATAGGCTTGAGATTCATTTAGTCTTTGCTTTAAATCATTTTCGGCAAAAAACTTCTTTATAATTACGATTTGAGTGGAAATAAAATAACAAAACAATAACAACGAGTGTAAAATTATTGATATATGACAATTAAATTGATCATGTTGAATTGAAAGCAATAAACATATATCAGTAAGTATTAGAAAAAATAAATTATTTGTATTAAAATATATCATGTAATTTACAAGTTTTTTCAAATTATATTGAAATATAAGAACCTTTAATGCATTTCTTTGTGTCATAACTATTACATTAGGTGAAGGAGTTTTTTCTCTTCTATTCAATTGAGTGTTGAATGCATTGACAAAATCAATGTAAAGCGTAATCATCTGATGATAAATAAGTTGTGTTGAGATTAACCAACCATTAAAAATAAGTTGAAACAAGATTTAGTTTAGTTTAGTTTTATAGCATCTTTTATATTGAAATTTATGAAAATATAATCCAAGTTTTCGTCGTTTGCGAAAGAATATGATAGAAAACTACATATAATTATAGCAATAAATGAAAAATAAACAAGATAACTTGTTTGTTTTCTATGTACAAAACAATCATTTCTGCTATTTTGTAGTTCATCGTAAAATATAAATAATCTTTCAGATTTATATTTCATAATAATATAAAATATTAAACAACATGAAAGCACAATTGAACCAAAAATTTTTGACAATATCATTGGTAATGATTGTGATGCTATGCCAGTGAAAGGCACTAATAGAATCCAAAGTGTAAATGTCATTGTTGTCAATCCAGTAAAGAAATTGCTAATAAATTTATTCTCGCAATTAAAACCAAAAAATATAAATATATATTTAATCATTTTAATATTATATCAGCGCTTTATTGATGAAAATATTTATGAGCATTTATTATGAGCATATATATAATTTTATATTTTTCTAATAAATAAATAAATAAATAAATTCTAACGTCTAGCATTTTTACATTGTAAACTTACATACAAACATTGTATTAGAGATTTGCAATGCTATGGTATAAATACTACAGTTATCTGAAACATAATAACTGAGCATGATCAAATAATTATCTATTCTCCTTTTTTTTATTGAAATGTGTTAATTATTAAGAAATATTACAACTTGTTTATTGAATCAATAAACTTAAATTCATAATCCTCTATAACAATTCTGCATAAAATTAACTGTTACAAAGGGACTAAATTCACAAATGAACAATTGTATAGTAAAAAGCACTACCACAAAATTTTTACTCAAGTACCAAGTTATATTTAATTAAGAAAATTACGCTAATAATAGATATTTTGAGCACTTAGCTTACATTTTTTTAAAAATCTTAATAATTTTTTGAAACTATCAGATTGATTTTTTTATATCAATATATATTTCTCGAAGATAACCAGAAATATTTTTATTTCTATTAATAAAGCCATAATAACGTATGATTTCATTATACAGGCACATTTCAGGACATTAAACTCGCCAGGGCAACACACACTCTCCATTACCTGTGAATATACTGTATTCTAAATGCATAGCATAATACTAAATCCACAAATAATATATACAATTTGTACAGTACATTATATACACAGGTAATGAGGAGTGTGTGTTACCCTGGCGAGTTTTAATGTCCTCAAATGTACAGTACTTATACTTGAAAGCAATGCATGATAGCATTGGCTTGAATTTAATTTGATTATAAATTAGAATCAAATGAATTATTTTCAGTTTTAATTGAAGCTGAGTGTGCTTTGAAATAATATATTAATTATATTTATCGTAAAGCGTATATTTGAATTTTTTATAATAATCTCAATATTAAATAAACTCTTATTTATAAATCAAGTCAAAAGTTTAACATTTTTCAAATTAAATTAAAGAAAATGATTAAAATAAAATTGTTTGATTTGATTGATTAATCATATGATGAATTGTGAAAACGCAGAATATCTCAACTTTAGTTTTTTGACCAGAAATATAACTCAAAGATAAATGTTATGGTTATTATTGATTATTTGTTTTAAAACAAAATATGAGAATAAATAATGCAATTTTCTATAATGAAACCATTGATTATATATGCAAAACATTTTTATTGGGGATTCAAAGTCAGTATTTATTAAAATGAATATTTCAGACAAATAATAAGAAGGATCACAAACAAGGCATGAATTGACAAACATTCAAATTGGGAGAAATGCATAATAACTTATCTCGAATTGAGAGAAGACTTCTTAAAATTTGCGAAATTTGCACAACTTATTAAATAAAATCCAATATAATATACTGAAAACAATCCTTTGAGGAATTTTATTTTCAATTCCCACTGTCATTCTCAAAGAGAGACAACTCTAAGATAAAACGCGACTCTATGTTAATTCTGTTTTGACAGTTGATATTGAATAATATAAAAGAATATGAAGAACATTATGAGAATTTGTTTACTATAATAAATCCAAAGAGTAATCTTATGAAAAGAGAGAGTGAGAGAAAAAAAGAAATAACATATAATATGATTAATTTTGTATTCCTTTGTTGTCTACAGATATCAGGACTAATAATATCAGATTTCAGTGATTCAAATAATCATTATCACAGTCACTACTAGACTAATACTGGAGTTTATGTTACGAACGCCTATTCCTTCAATTTCTCAGTGTGTTTCACCCCCTCCTCCACACTCTTCTCCACACTCTTCTCCACACTCTTCTCCACACTATTCTCATCCATACTCTCATCCATACTCTCATCCATACTCTCATCCATACTCTGCTCCACACATTGTAGAGATTGAGTTTGTGATGCTTTTCCTGTTTAGTTTCCTTATGCAACTCATTGCCATCATTGCCATCATTGCCATCATTGCCGTCTATTTGTTTCTTCGCCTGTCTCTGCCTTGTCTTTGGATTGACTGCACTGACTCTGCATTGACTCTCCATTAGTTGCAATCCCTATCATTGTCTAAAAGATTGTCTTTTATTCTACAAACCATTCGATTTTGAGTGAATTTTGTTATTTTTTTAGCGCAAACTATAAACGAAGATTCAGTGAACGAAAGCCAAGAAAGAAAGAGATTCAATGGTTTGTCTTATCGAATGTATGGTAGAAAAAAGACCATAAATCAGTTTAGTCGACAGTTGATGTTGTGATGTTGTGATATTGTCGCTTATATACGAATGAACTATATTTGCAACACAACAAATATACTGCTTGATTGCATTAAAATGCCTCCAAATACACATTGAATGCACTCTAATAGTGATACTCTCTATTGTCCAACATTACAACATTCCAATCAAATCAAATTTCACTCTTTCTAATAAAACTCAAAATCAAATAACTTTATCAATTTATTATAAAATAAAAAGTTAATACACAATCAAATCGCTTTTTACACCATTAGCAACCTTTTCAACAAACTATTGCAATTTTTATGACCATTTATTTTAGATTTTATAATCAATTAGATTCAAATCCAAATAATAAAATAACTTTCAAATAATCATTTTGAATCATATAGAAAAAGAGACCAATTAGTTTGAGAATAATTATACTAAACTAAAAATAAACTCAATTAAAATACTATTCAATCTAAGCTCTGAATTATTTGTGCTTTAATTCTACTCATAAAACAAGTCTCTCTTTTCCAGCTGTTTCTCATATTTTTCTCTGTCAGAGTATTTCAAACTTTTTACTCAAATGAATGAATGAATGAATGAATGAATGAATGAATGAATGAATGAATGAATGAATGAATGAATGAACCAACGAATACATCTCTCAATGACCCCATTCTCACACAATCTAATGTCGAATATAACCAGTGATGGACATAGGCTCGAACCTCGCCTTAAATCAATGCAAAGCTCGAGTGTTAAATCTCGCTCAGGAAACGAATGTCAGTTATTCTAAGGGAATATTATGTTAAAAGAAAAATGTCTTTACATTTATTTTTATTTCTTTAAAAAGAAAGTCTTAAATAAAAACTACACTTTTTAATCATAGCGCAAATATATTTTAGTCAACAATATTAAGAATATTTAATATTTAGTGCTTTTAAATTTTTAATTTACGCTTTCTTGACAGTGAGGATAAAATTTTGTTTTTTAAACATGTCATGTCTTATCTCAAAGAGTTTCGAGTAATTTTGCATTTAATTAACCAAAAATAAAATTTAATATTGATATTAATATTAGAAAAAAATATTTTGTTACACTCATTACTTGAAAATATAATTTATGTCAGTTTTACCAAAAATATATTTTTGCAATGACTTTAAAAAGAATTTGATTCTCTTGTATTTCGTTAAAAAATGAATTATGAAAAACGGTTAAGCTATTAATTTATCTTAATTTGCTAATTATAGTCCGATTAGCTAATTATTGCTAATCATAGAAAGATCTAACGCCACACTGTATTCCCATATGAATGTAATTAATTATATGAATAAGAAAAATTATAGAGGTGTTCAATCTTTCTATCAATATTGCACTACATTTAAAGTTTAGAGTCTTTTTTACAGAAGTGTAATCTTCTGAAAAGACACTCACCTGTAAAGCAAGTCATGATTGGGTGAAAAAAAATTACAGAGTATACTATTTTCGTATTTAATATAATAATAATTATTGCAGATTCAATTCGATGTTAGAATTTTAAACATATTTGAAATAATGTATTTGACTGATATGTATTCTGATCTAAAGTGTACTGAATATAAAATTTTACTTTTCAAATCATAGTTATTAATAAATTTCTGAATTGCAAATTATGTGAAAATGAAATTGTTAGCTCCTCTTCTGTTATATGCTTTACATCATCTCATTATAGACGGAATCTGAATCTTATTGAATAAGATCTTTTCTGAAGCAAAAGATAAATTGATTATTATAAACACATGAGTTCAAGAAACTGCATCTCACACAAAGAATCTCTTCTTAAAATATCCTAAATTAATCAGAAAGAACCTTAAAGTTCTTTAAAGTTTATTTAATGTAAATAATGCTTCGATGAAATTAATAATTAAAAGTTAATTAAACTCTATTTTGGAATCCTTTTGAGCGGCTCTTCAGAGAATAATTCAGTTATATTGCAAAGTAATGAATCAACTCATGTTCTGTAGTATAAGAGTCTTATCTATCCACTATCTACGTCGGTATGTCTGCAGTAATCATTATTATTGCTATTATTTTCAAAAATTGTATCCTAGGCTTTAATAAACTTACAGTTGACATATTTAAGCTAATTATTAATAAAGATATTCAAATTAGTATCAGAAATAATTTTATTATCATAAAAACATTTTTAAAATAATATAAATAATTTTTGTTTAATAAAAGTCAATTTGTTTTATACAACTTATTTGAGTTTATTATTGATTAATTGAAATGTGAATTTATTAAATTAGTGTTAATTGTGTTCTGAATATAAAAATGAATTATTAGCTTCATAAAAATTTAAAAATTTAGTTTTAATTAATATTTGACGAAATTATATAAATTTTATTTTAATTATAGTTTTTAGTGTCTCAATACACAAGTTAAATAAAATGGAGTCAATCTTGTTAGGGATATAATCTGGTAAAATGCTATGAGATCTAAATTCAAATTGGAGGATGAATTAACACAGCTTCCATTCAAAAGTGTCAGCTGAGTGAAAGTGAATTTCAATGAGCACTTTGTATTGCAATCGAAATCATCATCTTTTATGAATGGCTCATGAATTGTGATGCATTTGAAGAAGTTTATTGCCTTTATATTAATTATTGTTTAAAAACAATAGAAAAGAAATGTGAAATCTGATCTCTTTTTCTGAATCCCAAAATTACTAAATGCATATAAATTCTATATGATTTTGTGAAAAGAGAATTTAATTTTTTATACCAATTATTAGAACTTATTTATTAATTATGATAAAAGTTTTTAGATCTGATGATTTTTATATGACAAATAATAAATATGAAATATCATTAGTTGTATGCTTGAGAAGCTCCTAATTCAGAATAGATGCGAGTATAGTATGATATGTAAAAAAGCTTTCGCTTCAATTCAGGCCTAAATCAATGTAGTTTTCAATCGATCAAAGCATTGCAGTAAAGCATTGGATTGAGTCCTTTCAGTCATATCTATTACGTGTATGTTTTCGATTTTATGTAAGAATCCCTCAGGTCTTATCTCTTCAATACTTTTTTTGAATGTATTTTCTTATAATGTGCTTCTTAGAGGTGTATATACTATACTTCAGCTTTAATTCACGATTACCAAAAAAATTAGATAAATTGGTGCTTAAGTCATGGCTCAGACTTTTTTTTGATATCTCAACTTAAAGTATCTAAACTTAGAGTATTTGCAAATAACTTTTACGACGTGTTTCTGAAAGTTTATAAATTTAATTAAATATATATCAGTATATGAAGCTATAAAAGCTTTTTTTTTACTACAATAATAAAAATTTCAATTTGAAGAATTATTTTTAAAATATTTACACATATATTATAGGCTCAAAATTCAATTGTTTTCGAAAATTGCACTAAATATCAGAAATGATGGATAAAAATGAAAAAATTTAATGAATTTGGTTTAGCCTGTGTTTAATATTTAGAGCCGTAAAATTTAATAGTAGATAATATACCTTGTGATAGGAGAGACCATAAACAATCCTGATTTTGTGGCAATTGTCGGTTTGCCTTCGAACAGATGTTCACTTTAAGTCTAAGACTGAACGCATAATATCTCAACTATCCTTCAGCTTTCAACTGAGCTTTTGAGATACTCAGTCCGAGTGTTTCTTTCTTTCTCTCTCTCTCTCTCTCTCTCTCTCTCTCTCTCTCTCTCTCTCTCTCTC
>JAUJYU010000751.1:0-11403 GCA_033995675.1 Nothrus silvestris
TTTTCCCTATTAGCTCAAATATTGCTTACTGCAAAGGGGAAAACATTGTGAGCATGTTTTATGACATCTCACTATTTTGTGATATCACGTGACACGAAAATATATTGAAATTATAGCGATAGTTATAAAAATCACTCCATAGATAGCTCTACTGTCTATTAGTAAGCTTAGAAGTAAACATGTATTTGTGGATTACTCCAACTGCATCGCGGATAACTGCTTACAATATTTTTGGATAAATGTATGCATTAAATAGCGAACGTATTCATTGAATGAATGGTTAAAACATTGTCATTAAAAGTACATATTATAAGTAACACAACATAGGGGTAGGCGTTGTCGAAGACATTTGTTACAAACCATAATAGACTTGTTAAAAGCGTTACATCAGGTTGTGGGGGGTCATAGAGTTTGATTTTGGGTGAATAATATGTTTCTATTGAACACTTATTTAATTCAAATATCATATGAATAATTGTTAATAATTGTTAATAATTGTAATTAATATTAATTTTGTGCTCAAAAATTGAAGTTAAATAAAATGTCACAAATTATATGTTGTTTTTCGAGGATTTTATGGCCAGTTATAGAAAATCCATTGAAAACTAGAGGTATTTGATTAGCAATTATTCTATGACTGCATTAATAGCAATCCTGTAATTAATTAATTTGAAGTTATGTTAAGTATTATTCTATGATTATTAGAGGTATTCATGTATTGATAGACTAATTATTAATAATGAATTAATAATAATTAATAATAATTATTAATACGTTTTGTTTGGAATGAATGAATAAATAGTGATATCAGAGAATTGGTTCCAAAGCCGAAACCGAAAACAGATATATTTTCGTAAATATCGTGAACCGAATTTAGTGCGAAAACAAATGTTAGCCATTTGTGAACCAATTATGGCCAAAGACAAACGACCCGACTCTGACCGATGCGGACACTTATTGGCCAAAGTAGACAAACAAACACATCCTTACGATCGACTTCTGGCTCAAGACATGAAACAAGAGTTGAGTTCTTCGAGAATGATATGCTTTTTTCATCAGAACGTAATGACAAACAGAGAGAGAATATGGTCTCGCAATCAGTTCCAACACGAAGACATGTTTTTACGATATTATAATCGAGACATCGCTGATATGGCAATGATTGGCACCAAATATGAATCAGCGCTACATTTGAGTCAAAACCCATACTTCAGTGTTTTATTTTCAGCCGAACCTCAAGTGTCAAAAATGTTGAAAATAAGTAAGAAATGTCCTCAACTCATACTATTGGCCGCAATAGTTGATGACCGGTTCCTGAGTGTGGATCAACTCAAAGAATATAGTCGTTTACCTGATTTGCAAAGCATTCGTTCGCAATTGTGTTATACGCTATCACTTATACCCAAATCTATAACTAATAAAAGTGTTTATCAAATTTGTAAGTTATCTCATAATCTTGAGGTCTATGTTAAGGATCAGCAAAAGTAGATTTCAATTATATATCACTTATACCCAAATCTATAACTAATAAAAGTGTTTATCCAATTTGTAAGTTATCTCATAATCTTGAGGTCTATGTTAAGGATCAGCAAAAGTAGATTTCAATTATATATCATTTATTAAATAACATTATTTGTTAATGAAAACGCATTTTATTCAATTGAATGTTTGATATAATAATTATTAAAAACTATTATTCAATCCAATTGTTTTACAACGAATTTATTTATTTAAAGCTAATTTACAATTCAATTCAATTTAAATGATTTCAATGAAAAAGCGGTATAATTGTTATGCTTTGAACGCATAATGAAATATAAAGCTAAGAAATGGAATGTAATTATTGAAATAAAATTGAATATAACAAACCAACTCATCACAAATCACATATTGTATGCAACATAAATGGGGTCCAACTGGTCCGCTAGGAATCCGTCGCGTAAATGCATTCGTTGTTTTTCTCCGCGAGAATTGATTGGAACGACTCCGGGATCGACTACTACTACAACTCCTACTATTAAATGATGTTCTTCTAAAACAACATTTGTAACTAATGGCACCAAATCTAGTGCTTCGTTTTCGTTGCCGTCGAGTTCGACGACCACTACCAGTAAATTAGTCCACGTGAAGACAGCACTGTTCACATATTAATCCATTAGTTAACATTTCAATCATATATTTAATCTATTATTATGATTAGTGATGTGGTGTCAAAACTGCTAACGCTCACAATCAAGGCATTCATTCAGCTTTAAGTTGAATAGAAATCAGATAAATCTTAAATGAAGATTAACTTAGCAAATCTTGTAAGTTATATGCAGCTGATATACAGGAATAAGCTTATTAAAATTGATATATTTCAGCCACTCATTAAGTCATTTTAGATAAATTCATAAATGGATGGAATATCTCATACCGAAAACGCATTAATCATTCAACACAACGATTATTCGTTTAGCTTTTAATTTTAAACAAATTCAAAAGTTCCTCAACAGTAAATCAAAGTTAGACTTATACTATATTTATAGTTAAAGATAATCACTGAATGTTTATTACCATTAATTTGATTGAAAACATCAACATAAATATTTTAATAAAACTTCTGTTAATGCTTTATTTTTAAAGCTCTCTTAGAAGCTTAGCTCAGACTTTAGTTCATCGCTTATGTAATTAAATTAAGCGCAGGATTATTTCAGTAAATAGTGAGGCTCGAGCTCGAAACTCGCTTTCATTGACATCACTAATAATAATAACATTAATTGAAATTATTAAAGATTATACTAACCATTCAGATATTTTTTTATGAGAACGCATTACACTATTTTCAATATCGATCGGATGATATCTAAGACCTCTAAGTGTTATGGTTTCATCCAAAGAGCCGACAACAAAGATAGCGTCGTGTAGTTCTGTTTACAATACAATTATAGATTTCGTGTTAAATATAATAATTTATTTGAGAAAAGTCGCTGACATTGCAGTGAATACCGCCTAAACAGGACTCTGTCCAGTACTGAATTGCATACAAACCTCCGTCTGCCTGAACTGATTCTGTTCTCCTCAAAAACCCCAAATATCCCGTTCGCGCATAAGTTTGAGTCGCGTCACCGGTTATGAGTCGGGCATTGAAATGGTCGTTATGTAGAGAGTCGTCGCCATAGATTGTGAAATAACCGCTCGAGTTGTGCGGCGATTGAACCCATATCTAAATAGAATTTGATTGCAATTGATATTTATGAATCAATTTTAGGGATTTTAAATTAACCATAAGTTAAATGTGTTAATACCTCTCCCAGATTGGAATCACCGCAATGTCCTTTAGTGTCAGGGTTTGCGATCACAACTTTGACTCCGGGCAACAGTTTTCCCGATTCCATAAGACACAAACTATGCGGAGCACCGCGTTCTACAAGAGTCACCCTATCATTACGAAGAGCACGCGTGTCGACGTAGACAGTGGTCGTATCAGGACTTGAGGCCCCCTGAAGACAAAGGGCAACATTCACTCGACAGCCAAACGATGTGCTGACAGCTCTTCCGGAAAGTCCGAGGCTTTGAAATAATTTGGAGAACGAACTGGTGAGAGAAGTTCGCGGACGTTCTTCTGCCACAACAACACACGTTCGAACACAACTTAAGTTTATGCCTCTTTGCTATAAAATTGATTTATTTTGAGTTTACGCTGCTTTTAAAATTACAATTCAATAGATTTAATGATACCTTCATTTGGTGTATAGAAGATCCCAAGCCTTTAGTGCAGAGCTCCATAACTCCATATGAACAGAAGGTGTCGCGCACTTTGTACTGACTGACAGCTGTCAACCATAATCCGGGATTGATTTCAACCTCTGAGGGAGGAATAAGTATAGAATGATGACCAGAATAGACACTATTGAGACACCACAAGACGAACCCGAGCCCACAGTATGGGTCGAGACAGAGTGCGATATGTCGTGAGGGGTAGAGTTCACACGCGAGTTTCATACTTCGACAGAGAGAGGCAGCCGCCGCGTGAGACACTTTGATTCCGGCCAACATTCCTGTTGTGCTAACACTAAAGTCTAAATAAGCTATCATTTCAGGTGTTGGAGCCCTATAAATGCTCGTCAGCTTCTTCTTTGGCAAGTCATCGGTGTCGAGCGTTTGCGGCCATGACTTGATGTCGACTACATTTCCCGCTTCTTTTGATTTGAGCAATTTGATGACCGGACCCGTTGACAAGATTAGCACCGACTTTGACACGTCTACTATCATACGAACTGTTGGTAGAGTTGTTTGTAAGTTCTGAGGATGAGGTGGTCTGATAGTGACCGGAACTACGCCTATAAACAAACAGCCATAAAAAGCACAAATGAGTTCAATTCCGGGCGAATAAATGAGGGCCACGTGGTCTCCAGTGTTAAGCTTTCCGCGTTCTAACAACAAACAGGCGACACGTTCTGCACGTTTGTAGAGTTGAGAACATGAAAGCGTTGCCGCCTCTCCTCCTTTCGAATTGAGTAAAGTAAAGATGTTGTGTTCGGCCGATGTGGTGGACCTCCACTTTAATATCTCAGATATAAACTGATACTTTCTGGTGGTGTCGGAGTCCTCCTCAATAGAGCCGACATCCCTGCCTTGCGCAATGGCCAACCGCACGCCCTGAACCATATTGCCGACCATCACCGACGCGGGACCGATTTCGGTGTGCACTTCTCGTGGTTTCGGCAAATTAGTGACGCACGTGTGCGGACACATGAGAACATTGGCCGGATGTAGGCTTCCCTCTAAGAATCTGCGCTTCACTTCTGCCAAATGAATGCCACCCAAAGGTGTTTTGGGTAAACAATTGGGAGGCACTAAAGCTAAACAATAAATGCCCACTTGATGTATGCTATCAACTGCTTGCAGAACACGACTCATCCATTGAAAGCTTTCTTCTTCAGTACAGTCGGGTCTCTGCTCTGCGATGACACAAATGCGTTCATCTCTTAATACTTTGATAGAAAAGATTGCAATTCTCCCGCGATATACAAACTTCATGGGCTCCACCGCCAGAACAGTAGCGATCAGATCATCTGTATTATGCTTGCGTGCGCTCACGTGCATCACTCCGTCTCTGGTGCCGCACACGAACACCAGAGCCCCCGGACCCATAAAACCTAATAGTCCTGTTCTCACAAATGTCTGCTCACTAAATGGTCTTCCGTCAGAGTTTAAGGGTTGCATTCGGAATATGTTGTTAGTCAGCCCTTGTAGTCCCCAATAACAAGTTCCGGCCGCTGTAGTGCTTAAACATATTTCTCCGACTTCGTCTGTTTTGCACAAATGCGGCGCTCCGTTTATTTTGACCACAGCTGCGATTGCTATCAATTAAAAGTTCAATATCTTATTACATTCTAAATAAAAATAAATTATCAAAATATAAATTAGTCATTAATTGTGAGATAAGTTTGTTTTGTTTTTGATTGTTTTGTTTAAATAAAGCATTTGGAGATTATTAACATCTTTTAGTTAATAGTTTTATAGTTTACTTAATGATATTGAATACAGTCAGAGCTGTATAATTTGACAGTTGGGACCTAAATTTTGTTGATGTCAAATTATGAATGTCAAAGGGTTGTCTCAATTGTAAAGGATTCTCTCAATGCGAAACTTTGAAAATATAAATTCTTCAAAGATATTTAAAATAATGAAGTTTAGCCTATTTTCACACTTTAAAATGCAAGAAATCTATGCCTATTATGATATGTAATTTATTTTAACTTTGAAATTGAAAATTAGAAGCAAAATATTCAAAATATGTCACATTTTATGCAAATGTGAAAATATAAAGTAAATTTTACATAAGGCCCAAATAGGGGCTTGCAATTATGTCAAATTAGACAGATTGTCAAATTATAGAGATGACTGACTGTATTCATTATATTATAAGAGATGCTAATTTGGTTGAGAGCTCACCTCCAGGCAGAACATGTCCGCAGTCTTGTAAAGTCAATGAAGTTAAGCTATTTTCCTGATCAACACGAATAACACCATAACTTAAAGCAGACATTGACAAAACTCCTCTTCCAGTGGCTCCCATTCCGGTTCGACCCGGTCTGACATTAAATTACAATGTAATGAATAATTAAATATGAATGATATGCAGAAGATTAAGTTAGTGTTGATTTATTTTGATTACAAAATAGAAATAATTAAAAAGAGACAAACCTTCTAACAGAAATAGTAAGTGCTTCGGCAGATATAGCGCAGGGACACATGGCCTCTACTCTCAAACCTCTGCTATGAAAAACACTCAAAAATTGATCACAGGATGAAAGAGACCAGGGATTAGAGCCATCGGCGACTAAAAGCATTCTCAGAGAACTCAAGTTAACGTCTTTATGATCCTTAGTTGCCAATAGACCCCAATGCAAGTCTCGTGATTTGCAAATGGCTACCGAGGCTTTGAATTTAGTGATCATAAGCATCCAATTGGCGGGATTGATCTTCATTAGTGCATAGGGTATGAATATTACATGCATTCCATTCAATACACTCGATAGTATGGAATGCCATAAACCAACTTCGCGTTTAAAATCGAGAACACAAATCATATTTTCTCCTTCAGTGTAATTACAGGCTCCGGTCAAAGCTCGACAATGAGATATCATTGCATTCCGAGAAACCGAAACGCCTTTCATAGAGCCGTCTCTGTCAACCGTGTATTCGATATAAGCGGGCGCTTCTTCTGATATCCGAGAAGGTGGCGACCAATCTTTTGGAGGTTTACTTAAATTATCGATTATAAGCCAACTTAGTTTAGGCCATCCTTTGAAAGTATGTATCTCTCCGGTGGCTGTTTTAGGAAATCCTTTATTACAAGCCTCTGATGTCAAAGCATAGGCAACATTACAACTGCCCAAAAGAAATCCGATTTGTTGTGAACCGGCATCACGTCTAGTGAGTGGTACTTCAATAGGGACCGGAACCACACCAGCCGTCAAACAACCATAGAATGCACACAAGAATCCGATCGGGTCGTTATTAGGAAAGACGAGTGCTATTCTATCGCCAGGTTTTATACTGATTTCGCCCTTTTGTCCGATTTTGTTTAATAGATTGTAAGCTATTTTTCGCGAACGGCTAAGAAGTTTTCCATAAGTAAGCGGTGGACTCATCTTTCCGTTTGTATCCAAAACAGTAGCGGCCGGAGCTTTGAATGTGGCCGAACCATACCTTAGTAGAGCTGCTTCTAAAGTTTTTGGAAGACCCGCTGGAACCATAAGCTGTTCACCTATCGAAGGCAACATTGTGCTGCCCTCAGGTCGAGGCGCCGTTGGGTCCGTTTGATTGGCTGCTATTTCAAGATCAGTTTCATCGTCGATATAGAAGTCCGGAAGTGGTCTTCTTTTAGGCCTTTTCAAAGTGTTCAATAATTGCTGAATCTTTGCCGACACTTTCCATCTTCCAGTGCCGGTTCCGGTACTATAATTGTCAAGACCTGAGTTGTCAAAACATTCAAAACCAGTTATTAGGTTTATATCAAAGATTGCTATTAAGTCAACATTTAATACCTAATTGTGAATCTCGTAATGATTGGGCATTATTGGTGACGTCCGGCTGAGCGTTATAAGTCATCGAAGGCGTCAAGTTTTGCATCACATCCGCTAAGTTAACAATACCGCTATCAGAACGGGAACTAATCCTTTCTGGGCGATCGGGAGGTATTTCATTTGCGTAATCACCAGAACTACCGTTAATACGAGAGCTGATGTGATGCTGTTTTAGCATTTGTTGTTGTTGTTGATGTGGAGGTAAAGGCGGTTGTGTTTGTTGTTTACGTCTGAACTGATTATGACTTATTTGTTGAGCTACTGAAGCACTGTTGTGCTCCTGAACACCAATAATTCTGGGCGGAGGCGCCTGTACTTCATGTGCTGGCGATGAAGTGCTTGACGTATCCGAGGAATTGGCCGATTGTCCCATCGAAAAGGGCCGAACATTCTTGTCATGTTCTGGAGTACTACTGCTTTCATTTAAAATGCTGTCGTCATCTGATGACGAATCAGTCACTCTCTTTTTATCACGATTTGGAGACGTAGCCATCACTGAGGTTCGCTTGGATGGCATCGGCATTGACGGCTTTGGCTTGTTTTGCATCGCAGCCAAAGCTTGCTGTACAGCCTCTTGTCTCACCTCTGTTTCAATTGACAAGTTTATGAATTCAATCATTTAATTACTGTATATATATTTTTGTTTATAAATGTTTCGCTATTGTATTCAGCGATATGTCAAACAAATCATTATATTCTACTATCAAATAAAAGATAGCTTTATTGTTAACATAAGCTATCATTGTGTTAGACTAACTCATTCAGAATAGGTTAGGATTTGAATTTTTGGATGACGTAAATTAAAAGTTATCATTTAGAACTCTATATACTCGTCAAATATTCAAATTAATCAACAATTAACTAAGAAATTGGTCCGAAAGAGTATTTGGCTTAAAGATAATTGAAATAAAGTCGTTTAATAAAATATATTCTACTTTTTTCAATTTAAGAGCTTTTCTCATACATTCACAAGAGATCATTAGACTCAAGAAAATAAAAGATAACTCGAATATTTACTTACATTAATATAAATTTTAAAATAAGCTCAAAATGTAAAACCGGTCTTATTGTGAAAATATGCAGATTATGTCAAAAATATTATAAAAGAGGTAATCATTTTGTGACAATTACAGTATGATTTGAATGTGAATTGAATACTTTGATTGCTTACCAGAATGATAGCGACTTTCATGTCTTGTGAGACGTCTGTGGGCTCTTCTCTTGGCACGTGTTGAAGGACTGGCAGCACCTGAATTGTACATCACTTTTATTAATTTAATTTAGTTTATTGTCTTGAATTGTATGAAATTAATATTTAATTTTTGCGAATATCTTTATAATCATAACTTTTGCGAATAATGTTGACTGTTTTTGTATAAACTTTATTGCAAGTGCAGACCTATACGAGTGATGGCTAGTATTTTCTAATGTCATTTATATCATACCTGATTGATGGGACGTTACATATGGAGCCAATAATCTTGACTTTTTCTTCTCATAGCCTTTTTGTGTTATATCGCCTTTTGATTTAACAGAATTTGAAAATTAAATGATTAAACATTTGGAATTTTGGAATTAAACTAATAATAATAAAATTAAGATTAAAATATTTGTAAAATTTAGTTCATGTACTTTTACAAAAATTACAAAAATGAGTCAATCTTTCGACTATTGTTTCAAATGAAGAGAAATGTCCCAAATTGTGTGATTAAAATGTGTATACAGTGTCGATATATACATAAATAAGAATAACCAATGAAATTTCAATTGATATACCGGTAGTCTATTGTAATGATAATCACACAGCAAAATATAATTTAAATAATGTTGAAAAGTTTAAACCTCTTTGAGTTGAGTATTAATACTTGTAAAATAATATTTGAAGATTAAATGATAGCATTAATACAATTAGTTACAAAAAATCATATTCATGACAGTGACGGCAATGATTGATGGGTTTATTTTCAAATAAATGCTTAAATCAAGCTTATAGAGCTTTAGAGATTATCACCCCTGTGTTTATGTGTACAATACTGTATATATTATATTTATTTTAATAAATAGAATCAAATTATTTAATTTTATAATTATATTAATTATATTTATATAGAGTTATTCGTAATGAATTATTTAAGATTATTGAAAACATTAGAACAAAACTCTTATTCAAATAATACAGATTTCTTAATAGAGCTCTAAGTTGTGAAATATTTGATAAGTGATAAGAATATATTATTCTTGAATATTCATATATATTATATTTTAATGACTTCATACGTATTGAATAAATTTATTATATGAATCATAAAAATCAAATAATAGTTATGTTGTGAAAAAGAGTAGAGCGAGTGGTTATACATGATATTTGATATGTCAACAAACCTGCGAACTTGAATACGTCCTCTTCAGAAGAAGTTGAATATGAACTCACATCTGATGAAGTGTGAAACGACGAGACTTCCGCTGAAGATGTGTCAGAAGAGGTGTCCTGACCACAGAGCGCAACATTAGATGAGGAACTGGTCATCAATGCGTGCCATACTTGTACGGGAAGACGAGACCAGATGGGTTCCAGATGTTTAGAGGCTTGACTCTGATGTGCACTGACTCTTACTCTTTGAGATGAGAATCCTTTGTCAGCGATGAGTCTCGAGCTTAAGTAATTCATATTCTCTCCATTTGTATTTGTATTTGAAGTTTTTGCGTAAAGTGGAGATGAATTATAGTAACTATTATTAACTTTTGGAGTTTGTTTCTCTTGCAAATGATTATAACATTGACTTTGTGTTGGTTTCATTGACTTTGGTTTAGTATATGAAACACGTACTGAACGTTGCGCTTGTGATGATTGAGAATATTGAGGACTGCGATGAAAATCGCTTTCAGAATATCGCAAATTCATGTTTTTTGCAGAGCGTTACCAATTGGTAAAGAAGTAATCAAAGTTTAACGAAACCATCAATCGAGGACTATATGCACGCATACAGTAGTTGTACTGTATATTTGAAACACTAACAAATGCAGTGAAATAGCATTTGTGATAGTTATGCTGTTTATATAAATAGTGCGGACAATAACAATGAGCCAGAAATAAAGTTTTTTAGTTCATAGAATACAATTTGAACACTCTTTGCTTTGTATATATTAAACAGAGATGCAGACACTTTGGAACTCTACCAGAACTCTCTTAATAGGAAGCACATTATGCACATTATTAGGATAAGCCATGACTACAACTTCAAGTGGATTTGAGGGACTGATTGAGATAAAGTTAAACTTTTTGTTTATTACTCGTATTTTTGCCAATTAAGCTTTTTTGCATTAGTTCTGTCGAATGACTTAATTTGATTTAAATTAGAAAATATTTAGATAATCAAATTATTTGTTTCCTTCTTTTCATTCCATACAAGGCATGTGTTAAAACATACAAATTATCATTGCGTTCAATGACTTAATTTATGCACTTTATAATATGGAAGTGATTTCAAAATTAGGTTATGAAAAGCTTCATCCAAATAAATCATTTCAGAGTTATTTATTATACTCAACCGTCAATTCACAAAACAACTTATTTTAAAATTGATTACAATTTACATAACAAACTTGAATTTAATCTCAAATAAACTCGATATTAATAAATAATATAAACTCAATATTAATAAATAATAAAATGAATCATTATTAAGAAATACACACAATATATGTAAAGAGTTTGTTAGTTAACTGAGTCTTCATTAAATGCAGAATTAAAACAAAACTGCAGACAAACTTCAAATGAACTTAAAGTAAAGGAAGTAAAATAAACCGCCCACTAGTTATGGGAGGC
>JAUJYU010000752.1:0-11401 GCA_033995675.1 Nothrus silvestris
GTATTTTAAACAAAGATCTTTTCGAGTGTGGATTGTATTTCACACAAACGTCAAGAGATGACTGGTTTGAAACATAATTTCTTACATAATGTTTTAAACTTTATACTAAACATTTACTAAATAAATGACAACAATTTTAGTGCAATTATTTGTTATGATTCAAAAGGACGGCAAATGAAAAAGAGTCAATTGGAATAAATCAAGTATTTGGAGTCAAGTTTATTACTTTCAATGTTGTAAAGAGAATACAGAGTTAGCATTTTTTATAAGATTCTTAATCGGATTTTATTTATAGCTCGGCTTTCGATGCAATCATAACAGCAATCATTTAGACGCGTGAGAAATGTGTTTTGCCAATATTTGTGCTCCGTCTTTAAGCGCATCCGCTTTTTCATCGAGTTGTGAAATCTTAACGTCTCGTTCGAGCACTTTTTCAAGATTATCTCTCATGATTTCGGTCACTTCGTCTACCTGTGACTGTATTTGTTGCAAAGGTCTCTGCGATGCCAACAATTGAGGGTTGGGTGCGTTGCCAGCAGCGCCACCGGTATTTGACTCTCCACTATCTGATGGCTTTTCCTTTGATGACCTTTTTTTTATAAAAGGCGATCAATGAATAGATTTTAAATGCGTTATAATTCCACTTACATTATGTTGTGATGAATTCTACTAAAAACTAATTTAAAGGCAGACTAAGGAAAATTTTAATGTTCACAAATCTTTGTTTAGTTAACACAGTATTATGATAAAAGAACTAAACACTTAACTCTTAAAACCACATAAATATCGAAGATATCTATCAGAGCTCATTTTATCTGAATTTGCGCAGGCGTTCCCTTACACAATTTATTGATCGAGTGGATGCACCACTTTTACTTTACATAGTTTTAGACATTCTTTCTTCATAAAGTATGCAGTTTCTATCGCTTTCATCGTTTCTACCTTTTCTTCCCCTTAAATAGCATTTCGGCGCACATCACATATTACACTACAGATAGTGTTTTTTAAAATTTTACCATTTAGATGTGGCGCTTATAATGGAAACCCCTATAAATGTTCTAAGAGATTTATATTTTGAATTTTATAGTAGAGTTCTTTGAGAAATTTTTTTTCACTTTTATCAGAAAATTAGAATTTATTGATAAGCTTATTATTAATAGGCTTTACAATAGTGAATAAATAAGTGTTTTAATTAAACTAAAACTTATTTTGAAACTAATTGAACTAAACTTATGAATTTTGATAATAAAAATGATAAATTTTATGCTTAAGTTATATCTGATTTGACTAATTGTCAAAAGTTTAGAAAAGATAAATCTCTTAAAACATTTATACGCGCGGTTTGCTTTATACGCGCCACATTTAAATTTATTAAACGTTGCGTAACTTCCCTTCAACGATTAAACATTATTAACGATTTAGTAACAAATCAATTTGGCATCACTTGCATTATGTAATAGTTTCCTTAAGTTATAAATTAATGAATGAGTACTCGTGAGTATTTTTGTGACGTTAAAAAGTAGCGGGTACTCGCAAAAGGATTCGCCAGTTCTGGATATTTTTGAAAAGTAGAATAGCTTTCTAATAATTAAAGGATCAATTGGTCTTGATATATGTCTATGATAGTTATTTGCGATTTGTAAAGATCTATAAGATCTATAAGGATTATAAAATTGTTATCACTAGGGATGGGACGGTGCCGGACAAAGTACAATTTATTCAAAATAAAACTGCGGCTGGGATTACTTTCCTTTAGTTAAAAATCATACATATACATACATATATACATATATATATATCAATTGAACTAAACTTTCTTAGAGATAAACTTTCTAGAACTAACTAACTATACAAAATATTTGAAAACCTCAAAAATGACTAATAGAGATATCCAGAGATATAATAGAGATTAGAAATACAAACTCTAGTCAATAAAATCTGAAAGTTTCAACTTATTTTTCCAACTATTTTACTTTTAAAAAATTTCGCTAAAATTTTTACTTTAATCCCTGCCGCAGTTTTATTTTGAATAAATGGTACTTTGTCCGGCACCGTCCCATTCCTAGTGATAACAATCTTATAATCCTTATAGATCTTAATTCTTATAGATCTTATAGATCTTAATTCTTATAGATCTTAATTCTTATAGATCTTATAGATCTTAATTCTTATAGATCTTATAGATCTTAATTCTTATAGATCTTATAGATCTTTACAAATCGCAAATAACTATCATAGACATATATCAAGACCAATTGATCATTTAATTATTAGAAAGCTACATAGACATTTAAAGTCACTATTTTTAAAATTGTTCGCGAATATGTGCTGTAAATAGTGTGAAATTGAATAGAATGTAAAATTATAGAGTTGGGAGTTTATATAACTTTTGCAATTGACTTTTTTGTACGTCTAATACAAAAAATAAAAATGGGTAAAATAAATATCAAATAGCTTGCGGGTTTAGTCTTATTTACAGTATAATAATTATTTTTTAAATATTGCTTAAAAATACTATTCTAAAAACTTTCACTTAATAAACGTTATTTATAAGCTTTTAAAAAATCATTTAATAAGTTATTTCAACTCTATTTTATCTAAAGTCTGAAGAATCTGAATCTAAAGGAATCTTACAAAAAAATTAAAATTAATGTTTTATTCAATAATGTATTAAAATTTTTACAATTAAAGTGCTTAAATTTTTGTAAGATTTGAAAGAATTTTGATATAAGTATTTACAAAAAAGTTAATATTTAAAAATTTTTTAATGAATCAATTTTTATCAAAATATTGATAGTTAACATTGAATATATCAATTTATTCTCTTTCTGTGGTATTTAATCCCATAAGTTCTCTATCATTGATATTTTCTTCAATATTTTGGTCGCAATTCTTGAAAAGTTTAATCAAATTATTTAACGGACACTCAATGCAAACGTATATAAAATAAGCGATAATATAAGTCTTGAATGTGTCCACAAAAATCCATTCCAACTAAAAAATTTGTTAAACGTGTTTTTATATAATAGGATTTTTTTCAAAAATTAAATACCAAATTAGTGTGAGTTATCTCCACATTCAGTCTTGTTCTGAAAAGTCTATAATATATCAAAATTGTGTGCAGTAATAAAAATGTAAAATTCAATCGTGTAATAGGTTTGAAAACATCATGAGATAGAAACCGATATACAATTCCTTAAATTAATGAAACTAATTTGAATTAATGGATAATTATTAAAGTCGAGAAATTGCAGAGAGAAATGAGAAGCGCAATGAACAATAACTTTGAAAATTTTGAAAATGCCCAAAAATTGTGTCGAGTTTTTTTATTAATATAAAAATTGTTAACTTGTATTATCTGAAAGATAAACAATTAAATAGTTTCGTAATATGTGGTCCGACCTCCCGCCCGGTCCGTCGCTAATAATTACTTTTAGGATAATAAATTTTCGCTTTTTTATACTACTAAAATTGAAAGTAATCGTTGAGTAAAAGATTCTCACATTTCCTATTCTTGAAATAAAAAGTAATTATTGAAATTTTAAGTGATCAAAAAAATTTCTCTTTTTTATATTATTAAATTCCACATTTAATTGTTGAAATAATAAAATTCTTCAAATACTTCTATCGAAATTGAATGTACTTGTTGACTAAAAAGATTCTTACATTTTATTCTATTGAAATTGAATATAATTGTTGACTAAAATTTCTATAATTACTTTTTATTTCAAGAATAGGAAATGTGAGAATCTTTTACTCAACAATTACTTTTAATTTTAATAGTATAAAAAAGCGAAAATTTATTATTCTAAAAGTAATTATTGGCGACGGACCGGGTGGGAGGTTGGACTACACGTTACGAAACTATTTACTTGTCTATCCTTCAAATAATACAAGTTAACAATTTTTATATCAATAAAAAAACTCGACATAATTTTTGGACAATTTCAAAATTTTCAAAGTTATTGTTCTATGCACTTCTCATTTTTCCCAGCAATTTCTCGACTTTAATAATTAATAATTATATACAATTTACCAAATATTTTAACGTTAAGACTCAGAATGAATTGTAAAGGAAAAAATTATTTAAATTGGCTAACATAACCTTACATAACATTAGCTAACTAACATAACTACTTAAAATAATCGTTCATTTTGGACATTTAAAGGGTCTGCTAAGTTAAGGCTGGTCACATTTAAGGTAGGCTAAAAGTACTTTATTTTAAATTACCCTCGTAAGCACTTTTTCAAATATTTCGCCATGCGAGTGATATAAAGGAGTTCTATTGTATTTTATACAAGATAGCCGTTTATATCACTCACGCAATAATATGTTCAACATATTCATATGCTCGACATAAAAGTAAGCGCTATGCGCATAACCCCAAAGTAAATTTTATATAGAAAACTTTTGTGCTATATTTTTCATTTTAAATCTTTCAGAAGTGAAATGTTATACATTTTATACAACTTGAAGGGCTAATAATGAATGCATTGATTAATATGAATTGAAATATAAAACATTTAACTTATGAATAATTTGGACTGAAAAATATAGCATCAAAATTATTCTAAAGGTGACACACTATCTGTCATTTTTGGATAAAATGTTAAGTTAAATAAATTCAATTTAAAGTTTAATATTTAATAATCTAAATCCTGAATATTTAAATTTAAAAAGTTTATAAAATTTTTGAATCTGAAACCTAACACTTCTATCAAACCTTTCTTTCCAAGACATAAAACCAATAGAAGACAACCACAACCTGTAGTCCAGAGTAGTTTACCCAAAGAATACCATAAAAACAAATTTATTTTATTAGGATTTATGTCAATATCTTTAAAATTTTCGCCCCAAATAACAGCTGAAGAGCACAATAGACCGAATAATATCCAAATTATTGGTGTTGTAAAAGTATTGGTGTTAAAGATTTTCGAATATTTCGATTTATTTGCAATAAAATATCCGATTAATATCCCGGTCAAGAATGGTGTCAAATGCTGTTCGGTTCCGTTGTTATAACGACGTATTGACCTTTCGATCATTTCTGCTGAATTCATGTCCGAGACTTCAAAAGGAGCGATCGGTAACCCTAGTATTCTTGGTATTAAACTTACAAAACAGCACAATATTGTTGTAATTATAGTAAAAATAAGACCAAATTTTGGCCATTTATATATCGTAACCATAATTAAAGGCGATATGATTTGCAATTGAAATATTACAGACAAAAAATTGGATTCAGAATTACACTGAAAATAATAAGACTTGCGAATTAGTAAATAGTAGAATAAAATTTTAAAATATTAATTTTCTTACAACATCTGATATTTTTTTCGAAAAGTTAGTAATTTGTAATAAATTCATCCAATAATATTTCTCACAACTTGTCCTGAAAAATAGTTCTCCCAGATTCCAAACGGGTCCGTCACCTAATTCTGAGAGTGTGACTAATACAAGAATAGGTCCGATACATCTTATGTTAAATCTGAGCCATTTTTCAAATGCAAAACATGTGTACGATTTAATAGATATCTTATGTTTTTTACTGAAAAAGTCAATTGAAATAAAAACTCCACTGAAAATAATAACACAATTGATATTAATATTTGCATTATTTGTATTTAAAATAATATATTGTGGTGGTTGAAATAAACAAGAATTGAAATAATTATTTAGTTATTGAATTTTATTAATATTTTGTGTTGAGTAATGACTTCTTTAGGATATAAGATTTGGGAATTTTAATTATTAAAAACTAAAATATTAATATATTGTTTGAATAACTAAATTCTTCTCTGTTCTAACTCTGTTTATAGTTAAAAAAAATTATAGTCAAAATTAATCCTCATTAATAATTCTGGACCTTAAGATTTTGAAAAATTAATATAAATTTTCCACAATATAATATTTTCCCTTATGTTTTTTATAAATTACCTTAAATTTAAATTTTATTTTTTAAAAATAAGTATTACCTGAAAAATAAAAGTGTGCCTAAAGGAAAAGGTGTTCTGACCCACCAATAATTTTTATCGGCTAAAACTTTTAGTATAAAACTACTCAACACATGTTTAAAACCAATCAGATTTATAGTTAAGGGCGAGATATAAGAGCGACCCATATGTACCCAAAATATTAATATAAACGTCATCGTATGAACACATTGATTGTTGTCATTTTTGTTTAAATATAAACTTTTTGAATTTCTTATTATAGAAAATATAGTCCAAAAACTTTTATTTTTATAAATTCTAGCAATTGGATGATTAATATGATTGTTATATTGAGTTTTACTCTCAGTTTTAGAGATGAATAATTCAAATGCAGTACTGATTGTTACCAGAATTGTTACAATAATAAGAGTGATTCTGTATAGGATTTAAAATGAAATTATTATATTTTAAGCATTTTATACAATAAAAAAAAATTAATTAGGGGTGAAATTAGGAAAAGTTAATCTATTTTAGAAGCTAAAAGTTTATATGTTACATTTAAAAGCTATTATTCTTCATAAGCGCAATGATGAGGGCATCAATTTTTATTTTTAAAATATATAAGAACTTTTTTCATCCTTCGAAACACAACAAAGCCGTCCACAAATTCATCAAAAATAATAGGGGACTAATTTTGTAAATAAAAAGTTATTTAAAGTTTTTAATTTTTATACTAGAGGGGCCACCCGTTCCTTCGCAACTCAGAATCTCATTACAGGTATTTAACCCGTTGTCTAATATATCCCTTAATCTCAAATCTTATAACCCGTATTAGCTCTTTATTATAATTTCAAAATTTAAAGCTCTTTAATTCTAAACCATTGTTGTGAAAAACATAATTAAGAAATAGCAGAGTTTTAAAAAATTTCAAATTTTAATTTCTAACATTTTCATGTATTGTTGAAAAGCATTATTGCGGACGAACACACACACACACACACACACACACACACACACACACACACACACACACACACTGCTTGCTTTTTTAGAATTGCTTTGACACCACTTGATTTAATTGATTTTTAAAATTTATTAAAGTTTTACTTGATTTTAACTATAAATTTCATGAAAATTCTAAATAGACCTAATTTTATGAATAAAAAGATAATAAAAAGATATAAACATTATTCAAGATATATTGAAAGTATTAGACCAATTCTCAATATTATTTTATGTAAAATCATTAAAAGCTATGAATATAATAATTGTTATAATTTGATTTTAGTGGTTAAACAATTTTATAAGTAATTTAACTCTTTATTCTTAGTGAAAAGTTTTATTTAATTAACAAAATAAAATAAGAAAATCAATAGATAATTTCAAGCGTTTTCGACTTAGATTTAAGTCTTCATTAGTGAATGTGATATTATGTGAAATAACTTTAACTCATTTGAATATTTATAACAATTTTATAAGCTTTTGCAGTCTGACGTAGTAGTAGAAAATTGTTTAGCCAATCAACCTCTATCACAAAATATAAATGAGCAGTACCGTAACTAGCTATGGGGCCAGGGGGCCATGGCCCCTCCCAGAAATTCTTGACCATTTAAGTGTAGATCTGTGGGGTATATGGTTTAATATACAGCTTTACATATAAACATGAGTTAGCCCCCCAGACCTGAAATCCTGGGTACGGCGCTGTAAATGAGGCACTTTCACATATTGTTAACACAGTTTTCAGTCTTACAGAGCTGGAAATAATTTTCAGTAATAGATTTTCTGTTAGCCTTTTTTGTATTTGGTCACTATTGCCCACCCTCTTGACAGAGTAAGCCCTTTGTGAATTAACCTAATGTTATCAATGATAACAAAATTAATAAATTGAAGTTTTAGGATATTTGTTCTCATAATTTCAAGTTTTGTAATCTAATGTAATTCAATGGTTTAACACTTCTCAAAAAATTAGCAGATATTGGGTTTCTTCTCATAGATAGAATTGAAATGGAATTCTTGCTTCAAATAATATGATTAGCTCTTGAACTTCACATAATAAGGCTTTTGAAACTTTAATTGCCTGTATTGTTGAGCAAATTGTTGTTGTTTGTTGACATATTTTCTTAGCCTTAATTTAACAATTTCTGTGATACTAAAAGTGAAATTTAATTACTTTTAATTTCCAAATTATATCTAATCTCCGAAATTTTTCTGAAATTAATCTATATATTTAAAAAACAATGTCAGTACGTGCGTGTGTGTGTGTGTGTTTGTGTGTTCGTGTGTGTTCGTGTGTGTTCGTGTGTGTTCGTGTGTGTTCGTGTGTCCGCAATAATACTTTTCAACAATACATTAAAATGTTAGAAATTAAAAATTGAAATTTTTAAAATTTATAAAATTCACTAACTAAAATTCTATTTTTTCACTAACGCTTTTAACAACAATGGTTTAGATTTAAAGGAATTTAAATTTTAAAATTATAATTAAGAGTAATACGTGTATTAGGTTTGAGATTAAGAGATACCGGTATATTAGACAACGAGACCGAGCTAGAGTGTTCACTATAACGAGTTTTCACTATAAAGAGATAAAATTGTATTAGTTTCTTATGTTTGGGACCAAAACCCTTATTAACAATAACGAGGATTCACTATAAAGAGGTTTACTATAACGAGGTATCACTATATAAACTTAATTAAAGCAAGAAATCATAAGAATATACACCTACAGTTAAATCTAACATAAAACAATTTTTTTTACTTAATCCGTGTTTATTTCAGGATTGATAGAGAAATAAGATAGGCAAGATAGTATATCTTGATCAATACTTGTACATTGCTAAACATTTGTATAGTCTAACATATTGTTATACTATATTTTACTCAAATTTATTTAAGTAACTAACAATTTGTTTTAATTTAAAGGAAACGTTTGATATAGAAATATTTGATTAATGTTAAACAATTAATATTTTTCAGGCCTTTAACAATTTTTAAAATATGTCAGAATTAGTAAATATTAATAAAAGATAGTTTGTTTCTAAAATATTGTGAAATAGCTATCAATTTAATAAAAGACATATTGATATTTTGAATATTTGCGATAAATAAAATATCTTTTTTCTAAAATATTGTGAAATAGCTATCAATTTAATAAAAGACATATTTTGAATATTTGTGATAAATAAAATATCTTTCTTCTATATTGTGAAATAGCTATCAATTTAATATAAGATATATTTAGTATATTTGTAATCAACCAATAATCTATGTTACTAAAACATAGTGAAATAGTTATCTATTCAACATAGTAAACTCATGCAAATCTTATATGGGACACTGATTGTGCCTTCTATTGACTGACTGTAATATTATTGATAGTAAAAGATTGAATATTAATATATTTTATATCAAGTTTATGAAAATTACATTAGAGTATAATATTACAGTCAGATAGTTAGTGTTTCATTTGAGATTAGCATGATTTACATTTTTATTTGACTGATAGTCAAATATTATATTATAAGTAAATACTAATAAATAAGAATAACTTAAGTCATTTTTCAAAAGCACATAACAATTTTTAAAGTATTTCAAAATCAAATAACTTTAATAAAAGGCAATATTTTAATTTAAAAATGTTATATTAGAAAATAAATTAAATATTTGTTGAAAACTTAAAGATAACGATATAACGAAAACTTAAATTTATTCTTAACTAAATAAAAATGTATAGAATTACAGCTTTTGTAAATGTAATTCATATTTGATTATAAAATAAAATAGTGGAGTATTGAATAAAATATTTGAAGTGTACGTTGTTTGTGAACAGCCCTTTGAATGAATTCAAAAACCATTCATATAATATATACATCATGCAAATATGTATCTCTATAAAAAATTTTGAAATTGATTTCAATTTATAAAGTTATAGTCAAAAAACGATCACCGAGGTTTTGTCAAGGACTGTATATAGATTTTAGAAAATTCAACAGAATAACAACTTTATTCCATTATGTTTGTCTAGTAATTTCCATTACCATTAAATATGATTACATACATTTCCATATAGAAACCAAATCTACAGTGAAAATTTTATGCATTAATACAACTTATTATAAAGAAGTTGTTTTAATCCTTTCTTTTGGGCCAAACTGTTGGACAGTTCTCTTTAGAACTTTCATTTCAATGAAACAAAACTCTCCTACATTTGATTTTTGCAAATTATCTAAACTCGAAGTGAGATCTCTTATGGCTTTATTCGCTTTATATGAATAACTCATTGACCATAAAAAGTGAATAAATAACAAAATATATTGAAATAAAGTTAAATAATTAAACTTTAAATAACCAAAAATCATATTATAAAGTGAATAACAGGCTATTCCTAATATTGAAATAATATCAATAACTATCAAATACTTTAAGAAATTGATGCATAATTTAATGTCATCTTTAAATTTAGTTAATTTAAAAATAGTTCTCTGGGTTAATATTAATACATTTCTAGTGAGGCTATTATTTTTTCTATTTATTACTTTATTAAACTCCGTGATGAAAATACTGTATAGTTTATAGATTTCTTTATAAATTAATTGAATTAATATTACCCAAGAATTAACATAAAAACATATTAAAATAATCTGAATTTCTTGTATTATTTGCAATGATTTATGTAATTCAATAAATGATTTATAATTTCTATTTAAGTTTGAATCACTTATATATATAGCTATAGAAAGTGCAGTCATTGTTAGGTTAAATATAATTGAAATTATAGCTGAATAATAAGATTTATAGCATTTAATAAAATTTTTGCTCTTATACTTTAATAATCTCTCGTATAGTTGAATAATTTTCTGTGATCTGTATTTTATTAACACAAATGATATAATTTTTGTGATAAATATAATCCAACACATAATCTTGAAATATAAAACATTTAGACTTTCTTCAAGATCTAACACAAACGTTATTTGAATAATAATTAATGAAAATATTATTATTGTTAAACAAGTTAAAACACATCCGATGCAGTCATTTTTGCAATTTATTCCAAAAAACTTAATTAAATATCGAATCATTATTTTATTTGATTTAATACTAATTTATGCACAAATTTTCAAAACAATTTACTTTTGATGAGATAATAAACTTCAATGACTTAACTGATGAAATAATTAGAAATATTTGGAATGTTACAAGATTGTACAACGTATATATACTGTTTATCAAACTCAATACTTTACTACTCCTACTTAAATTCTATTATATTCTTATTTTTACTGATTAAATATCTTTTCCTAATTCTTTTATACTTTTATTTAAAGACAAATATCTAATTTCAAAATACATTATGAACAATGAATCTTTAAAGTTAAGATCTGAATATATATACACCACATGGAAATATCTAACTATGAAGATATAACAAGCAATAAAATCAAACATGATGAATGAATTTGAACCAA
>JAUJYU010000753.1:0-11387 GCA_033995675.1 Nothrus silvestris
AAAATTTTATTTGGTTTAGGTCAAATTTAGGGGGGTTGAGGGGGTTTATTTATTTAGCCCCCTATTTAATTTTTCTTAGCTTGTTGAGATGAATCTAAATATATCCTTGTTTAGACTGTAGCCCCCCGGGAACACCCCCATAGCCAAACAGTCCTTTCTCACCCGATATTGTTAATGACTTTGCATTGTGTTATAAAAATCGAATATTGTATTAATGTGAACTATAAACAAAATAAAAATTTTTAGCCTCCCCAACTCAAATTTTCTAGCTTCGCCACTGTGTGAGTCTGATGTCTGTCATCTTCATTAAGTCACATAAAATGTTTATATTATAAATTTGAACCCTAATTATTTGAAAGTAATTAAATAGGAAATTACTTAATAATAACTAGAATATGAAACCCATTGTCCTTTCCCAAGAAATTGATGGTCGCAATTGACGCAATTAATCGATTAAATTTTATAAAAAGTACAAAAATGGTTATTTTTTGTTATAAAGTGAACGCATTGCTGCTATCCTTCACAAGTGCGTGATTACGATTAAGTCTGGATTAAGTTATTGCCATTTTTATAATAAGTCAAAGTAATGTTAAAAGTTATAATGGACTTAAAGTAGGGCAACAATCAAAATAAATTATGCCAAAAGCAGTTTTGGCGCATCAGTTACTAACTTGAGAATGTTATCGAACTTACATTACAATATGAATACAGTTTAATTTTGATATTCTTTATACTTAATTCATTCCTCATCTAATGATTTGTCAAATTTGTTTCTATCGAAGATTAACATATTTTCCTATTCTAAACATAAATTTTAAAATTATTTATATCACTATAAAAATAAAATAATAGCAATAATAATGATTATAAGATTACTATGCATTTTGATAATATGGGTCGTATCGTGAATTATCAACAATAAAATTTTTATTGTCGTCTGTGTCTAATAACAGTTATTGAATTGACTAATTTCTATAATTACATTGTTGTTAACTCAATAAATATTAATAGCAATGATTGAATGTTTTAGTTGCTCTCTAAGTGTGATATTATGCGTATTTAAATGTTTTTTATACAAAAATAAGATGGAATTTTATGGAAAGAGGACAGACACGGAAATGAAGCCTTCAATAAGGGTTATTCGTGAATGGGATGAGTAAAGCCAAAAATCGTGTGATTAGTTTTAATTTAAAATAATGGGGAAATGTTTTCACATAAAATAATCAATTTGGGTCTAATATCTCGTTTAACATTTTATTCATGTTTCTAACTTATGGTGTATTCCAATTATGTCTTTCACTCAGATTAAGTCATTTTAGTGTATTTGATGAAAAACTATTTTCAAAAATATCTATTTTATGCTTAACTAAAGTTATTTCCTTATTTTAGCCCAAATACTACATAAAAATTAATATAGTTATCTTAAAGCCATATTAATATCTGTTTTATTTGTCATTAAATAGGAAAAGATATAAATTGAGAACACATTTTATGGTAAAATTTGTTACGTTTGAGAATCGTGTGAAAAAATCACTTCTATTCTAATAAATTGAATTAAAAACTAATTTTACATTAAGTTGATATCTAAAGCTTTCAATAAATGTTTAAGAATAAATTTGTCATTTGGATAAAGCAGTGTTAAATTATAATCATATTCTCATTAAAATGATGTCATTTTAAGTACAATTGGAATAGAGCAGTCATGTTCATAAGTTGGCACGCGTGCCAACAATGGCACCTCAAGTGTCCAGAATTAACACACGAACTCTTTATGAAATTAACAGAAGTCTGGCATTTGAGTTCATAATTTTAGTTATTATTTTAAAAATAAAATATCAAAAGAGCCCATTTCACAAATAATAATGCTATTTTAATTTCAATAATTTTCAAGCACTATATAAAAAATTTCTATTAGATCTTATACAATGTTGTCAATCTTTTGTTCATCGCGGACTCTTTTATCGATAAAATTTAGTAAAGAGGCCTTAAAGAATAATGGCATATTTCATATGAGTGATTCTGTTTTGATACAAATACGCTTTTTACAAAAAAATATTAATTTGTTGTAAATTTACAAATTATAGAAATTTGTAATTATTGAAAATTAATTTATATAGCAAATTCTGCCTAATTAATTTATTTATAATATAAGTTTAGGTTGTAATCGAATCTATTAATGAACTTTATCTATTACGATTCATAAAAGTTTCTTATCAATTACTTTAAAGCCATTTCACAGATTGGTGGGCCCATTAATATGTCCTATGTCTTTATTCATTTCTCAAACTTTGCATTGGAACGAAGGGAGCACTAAAGCACCATTAAAATTCGAATAGTTCAAATTGATAATAATTTTAAAAATTATTAATTTAACCAAAAATTAAATAGCTTTACTAAACAAAACATTAGATTAAATTATTTAATACTAGCGTGTGGCCCGTTCAAATTGAACGGATAAAGTAGCCCGTAGCCACTTTAGGAGGACCTCTACTTTTATTAGACTTAATCACCGTCTAATGCCCGCTTTTAGCAAATTTTAAAATTTCGGTAAAAAAATTTTTGGTTAAAAATGGCCACTTCGGTGAGTTTACTACATTAATTAGACTCAATTCTCAACTAATCAACAAACAAAAAACCAATTTTTTCCCATGGAAAACCATTAGATCGGTAACTTTTCCCGCCGTAACTTGGCCACTGGTCACTTTTCGGGAAAATAAATGGTCAGTGTCCACGCTTCAGGTCATACTGGTTCTAATGATACCACCCACATGTCTGTAGCCCTTATAGTTTAATAGTTATTAACTGCACACATATATACACACATAATCTGAATAATATATAAGATATGAAAAATCGAAAGGGATTTTCAACTGATATTCAATAAACATTTTACCCAAATGTGAGAAAGCATCAAAAGTGAAAAACAATTATTTTTTAATCATATGACTTATGCATAAACTTTTTTCCTAAAATAAATTATAATATCAGACAAAAATGCATTAAAGATCTTATTTGTGTGAAATACATTTGAATAGGCTTACGAGGTATGTTTTTTTGATTTTCAAAAGTCTGGTTTTAGAGTTGAGCTTTTTTTATGAATTTTAAGATCAAGTCTTTCAGTTATGAAAAAAGAACACATAAATCTCCCGAAAAGGCTTAAGAATTGGGAATTCAGAAATTTTTCGAGTTTATAGTTTATAAATTGCTATACTATAAGTTCAGCCTCACAGTTATCTATATTGTATTTTTTGCAGAATAAGCTTTAAATTATCGATAATTAAACGATTAGTCACAATAGACATTAAATTAAGTCAGTTAAGGGTTAGTTTAAGAATAAAATGAGATAATGACTAATATTAAAAAGAGTAAGAATTACCACAAGATGCAAATTTGATAAAAAAATCATTTAATTATTGAGGTTAGTCAATACATAAGAAAGTTGTTGGTTAATTCTAATGATATCTGTCTCAAGTCTATCAGAAGCTCTGTTTATAAATAGCACGCAGACAATTGTGATTAAAGAGTTTACAGATCACTTTTTCCGTAATAAGGCACTAATGGCAGACATGCCAGATTAGTATAATTGTGAATAAATGCTCAACTAAGATTTATTTGTAACTAGTCAAATATAATAAACATATGCTCGACTAGAGCTCAAATTAATTTATTCAACTTGAATTCAACTTGGATTCATAGTCCAGCCATCAGTCAACAGAGCTCTGTTTATTCACTCGCAGACGTTCGGAAAATGAAATAAAAATGTTAATAAATGAAGCATTTATTAGAATATTTTTAGAGGCTCTCATTCGTATTAATATATGATTAATATTCTATTAATATTATTACTAGAAATGAAGACTATCTTTAATTCAAAATAGCTTAAAGATTATTACGGAAAAATTATTTATGGTTAAATTCAGGTTAAATCTAGTCTCGATTTTAAAAGTAAGACATTAAATTATGTCGACTGGTTTTTATTTATCAAATCAATAAGGCTCACAACAACACATTTATTAAGGAGATTTTAATATCATTAAGAATTGTTTAGTGACATCTTTTTCTGCATGAAATACTTGCAAAGTAATTAAACTATAATAAATATATGAAGAGTATAGTATGCCTTATGCATATGATGCATATCTCTTGTATACCTTTTTGATTGTAAGAAAGCATTAATTTTATATTAAATGACTTAATGTTTAAGTTTCAATTGAATTGAGTGATCGATCACTCGAAAAACAGGTAAACAACTTAGATATGCAAATGAATACAAAAGTAATACACGTTAGATAAATAACAATTCAATTATGTCATAAGCGATTTAATAAAATATTTATTAATATTGTAATGTTCTGCGATTCTAGATGGTCGTTAAGGACGAGCCTGTGCAATATTAAATTATCGCACTAACAATATAAGGCCTAAGGGAAAGTAACAGGAATTTTAAGTAACGTTATGTTTGAATGGCTATAAAATTTGTTTGGTATTTGTCAACAAATCAGTTCAAACGCTATTCAATACATTCATTAATTGACTTTAATTTTGTATCAAAAAATTATTAAAATTATCTCAAGAAGTGGTGATGTCAGACGAAAGAAGTGATACCGAGCACATCAGACATTGTCTTCTCTATGAGTTTCAGCTCAAGAGGACTGCTCAAGAGGCTCACACAAACATTACCTCAGTCTTCGGTGATGTCTTGTCTCAGCCGATGCTATGAATGGTTCAAACGGTTCAAATCCGGTGATTATGACCTCAAAGACCGCCCCCGATCGGGCCGACCTCAAGAAGTGAATAATGATGTCCTAAAAGACCCGGTTGAGTCCGATCCAAGACTTTCAAGTGTCGAATTGTCCGCCATATTAGGCTTCCACCAGACAACCATTTGTGACCACTTAAAAGCGATCGGGAAGGTGTCCAAAGCCGGTATTTGGGTACCGCACCAGCTTTCACATGAAAATCTCTTACAAAGAGTTACGATTTGCACTTCTCTGTCCTCTCGGCAACAAATGGAACCGTTTCTCAAACGTATTTTTACTGGAGATGAGAAATGTGTTTTATATATCAATGTTGAGCGCAAGAGGCAATGGTTGGACAAAGGCCAGAAAGCCCTACCGACGGCAAAACCAGGTCTCCACCCGAAGAAGGTTCTCCTTTGTGTTTGGTGGGACTGGCAAGGGGTGGTCTACTTTGAACTGTTGGATCAGAATCAGACCATCACCGCTGATATCTATTGTCAACAATTGGATAATTTGAAGACAGCATTGGCCACCAAACGACCCGCCCTGACCAATAAATGGGGGGTAATCCTTCAACAGGACAATGCCAGGCCACATACTGCGAAGATCACCCGACAAAAGCTAAAGGACTTTGGATGGGAAGTTCTCCCACACCCTCCATATTCTTCAGATATTATTCCATCAGATTACTGGTTATTTCGTTCTCTTCAGTCAGACCTTAGTGGCAAAAATTTTAAAACAAAAGAAGAGGTCCAAACAGCCATCACTCACTTCTTTGCCTCTAAGGACAGTCATTTTTATCAGGAAGGCATCGAACGTTTGCCCGAAAGATGGTCAACAGTTGCCGATAATGATGGGCAATACATAATTTGAATTAATTTTTTGGTTATTAATAAAAAAGAATTTTCTATTCAATAAAAATTCTCTTACTTTTCCTTAGGCCTTATACAACACTTAAACACGCAGTTACACATTTTCAACAATAAAAGACACAAGGTTCAGATTAAATGCAAAGTTTTATTGATTAAACATAAGTAATGGTTAAACATTGATTATAATAATAATATAAAAACAACTTCACGGGTTCGCTACCAGAAATCGAGAGCCACGAAACTTAAGAAGTTTTGGTATTTTAAAACGGAATTTAAGATTTCAAAGCATGCGTGATGTAGTCTAAAGGAGTGTCTGTTATGTAATATAATTATGTCATTATATTGTGATTGGTTGCATTTATTGTATAACTACTACAATAGGTAAAGACATTAAGATATCTGTAGATTTATATAAGAAAATATTGTAATATGCGTATATGCGATTATATAAGTATAAGCTTGAGTAATATAGAGTAATCAAAATCATTACATTTCACCCGACCTTTGATTAGACGACTCTCTCTAATTTCAAATACAGTTCTTATATTAGTCTAATTGTCTTTCATACAAAATTTATAATTGTATAAAATAGTATTAACATAGAATTAAAGTTAGAATTAAATGTATTATATTGTTTTTATGAGCTTATTATAATGTTTAACATATTTCGTTTGATCTTAAGTAAATTAAAGTAAACATATCTAGTGATGAGTATTGTTATGATAGTAGACTGGCTTTTGAGCTATATTGTGGTTTGGGTTGAAATAGTTTGTCGGGTGGTTCGTATATGTTGCAGTTCCACTGCTGACCTTAGCTGCGGGTTGTCGAATTATGAACTGGTTTATGATTGTACGACGAATAACACGAATGATGCTATAAGAGGCCGTCAACAGTTGGAATGCGATGTCAAAAAATTGGCCGTAACTGTGTTCTTGAGTATTATTTCCGTTGTCAATGTAAAAAAGTTCCACAATGAATTCAATCAAGCTTTGATTCGATCCATTTAGACGCTGTAAGATTGTATTTCTGTTGTTCTAAATGGTCTCTGTCTGTATTCATTTCCGTTTCAAATCGAACGATATTTTGAAATTGTTGATGTACGACTTCTGTTGAGATCGGCTTCAGTTGATTGATTATTCGGCATTTTGTACTGAAATAACAAAAACCTAATAGTTAACTTTAGTTTATGATGCAAACGTAAGATGTCCAGTCTACCACGTGACAGATGGATTCAGGATTGTTTAAATTTTATGATTCTTTGTTAACTTTTGAAACCCTTTTCATTACTTCTATAGATAGTATAATAATTTGCAAATTATTGTCAATTATCAGCTATTGTGACAAAATATATAATAAAACTATTAAACAATGGGCGTAAATCAAATGTGTGAATATCAATGTTTTTAATTTAAATATTGAAAATTTATTAGAAAATTTTATTTTATAAGCAACGAATTATTAACAGAATTGGATAAAAATGGGATTTAGAATTGGACGTGATATCAAGTGATAGAGGAATAAACAAACTATTTGCATCTCATTGACTCCGATGTAAAATACGTTTCGACTGAATGTAGGATGATTCTTGACAATCAAGTCAATGGGGAAGATATGCGTTTGTCGCAACATTCGCTCAACTTCGAGAAAAATATTAGAGCGAATGTAGGATTTGTATCAGTGGATATCTGGACCGATTCGGAGTTGAAGGTTAGGTGTGAGATTGGCTACACTTTACCACAAATAGAGTATTATAACCGGGATATTTTAGCCGTCTATCTTATAGATTTTAATTTTCTTTTAAAGAGCAATTCGTTGACTGACTTCACTCTTATTGTCAACCAAATAGAATTTGCAGTTTATTTTGTGGTTTTAGCCGCGAGATCTACTTTAATTTGTAGCGAATGACAATTAAATGCATAGCGCCATCTATAGGCAAATTATTACAAACGTCTCAAACAACAACTTAATTTCTATAATTACACGTTTTGCTAAAGACAACTATATTTAACTAATTTTAATTAAACTATTTACACATAAATTAAATCTATTAATTGTCACAAATAACCTAATACCAAAAATATATACCAAAACTCATTTTTTATGTGTCAAAAACTAAATTCAAATACGTATAAGCTGTAATGTAATGTATATTGGTTTTGGTTGGGTTACCAGTCTTTCTGTATATAAAAGCAAGTAATCAAGTTTTCATTAAATAAAGTCTTTTAAAAACATATCTAGTGTTGCACTTTTCTTCTCCCGTTCTGACCATTACTTCTACGAGTAAGTAAGAACGGCCCTTAACCACTTTACATAACATCGTCGGCATAAAACCCCGACCCCTGGCGGGCAAAATTCTAAGTCCGCTACAAATTTAAGCTCAATTTATTAAAGACATGAAAGCGAAAATAGAGATTAAAGTAACACATCTCGACATTAAGACGCCTGTCTTTGAGGCGATACTGAACTTTATCTATTATGGAGATCTATCTTAAATTGTGATATTGTCTGAAAATTTTTTTAAAACCGATGATTTCTATAGCGTACGAAATATGTGGTAACTCTGCAAGCCTAGATTTTATTAATTATTAACAATAAACGATGTTTTAGAAACTTTTAGATACTCTGACATATTGTTTGAATGAGCTCAATAAGAAATCAATTGAAATCATAATAAAAATTGTGCGATTTTAAAAATGGCTTTAGATTTGGATTTTAAGGGCTTATTTCGAAAAATCCAAAGCTTATTTTATTACTATTAAATAAAATGATTCTACTTGTTTTATGTAAATATGTAATACATATGTATTTTTATAAAATTTACTCAAAATAAGATTGCATTTCATTTAATAGAAATAATTTGATTTAAAACTTATATGATAAAAATTAATTGCATCTAATTATTTAATATTTCGAAATTTTATAAAATTCAATTTTTCGATTGCCGGAGACTAAAACGAGTTTTGTATTATAATCTTAAATTCACATTAAATTATCTTTATTTCAAAACCGAAATTAAGTTTCGTTCATTAGTGGTTTTTAAGATATTGTCAATATTTATTTTTACCAAAGAAATTGTCTTACGAAAAACGAATTTCGGATAATAGTCCGACTCTATAAAACTTGAGGTTTTTATAGCTTAATGAGAAATATTTAAATTTTGTTGAAAGTGTAATCTTTCGTCCGATTTCAGTATTAGAAAAATTCGACGTTAAATTTTTAGGGGCACTAATTTTTAAGGTTGAAGTTGTATAATACCTGCTAACGTACTTTCCGTACCAAAACATGCCCTACCTGCTAACGTATTCTGAACATATGTTCGCATCATAACAAAAACAACATCAACAGGGAGTACCTTAAATCAGTTTAAGTTCAAAATATTCATGTGTGGCGGCTATTAGTCCCGATGAAGTTACAAACTTCACACAGGGATGACCCACAGATGACTGCAATGGGTTGATAGAGGTAGTGCGAAGGAAGGTACGTTTCCACCAATAAAGTGTTGGAGTCCCATAAAAGCCGGCGTACTGGGTTCCGTATCAGACTACGAGGTTTTCCAGAAAGATAACTGATTGACGGAAGAGATTTTTCCTACTAATTAGGATTTACTCCCTGGGGTCCAATGCATTCGATCTACGGTGAAGACGCCGAAAAGGAGTTCTGGAACTGCCAGGGAAGTCTGAAAGGGGCAAAACCTTCCCACATTATCAAATCTTCAATCTCAAACTAATTTTAATTAATTAATATTTAAAATTAATAATTGTCTTTTTTTTAGTCTTTGATATTAAATAACAGCCAACGATAGCTTTGTTTTAAAGAAGTCGCACAGCATTGTCAAAAAATGGAGGACAAAAATTGTTGCCAAATTTGATCGTATTAAAAAGGATTGTTTGTCGCTTTTGGATTAGTGGTTGATTGGGTTTTTCGCGAATTGGAAGACGAAGTGAATTATGGTATTATTGAGTCAGTCATCCGAAGAATCAAATGATGTTGAGTTAATTTATTGAGACTTATTAAAAATTGTGAAGTAATGGCACTTTTACGCTTCTAAGACAATTTGCAGAGCTTTTGCAGAGTTCTATGTTTTGATCAAATATTGATAAATAAGTTAAATATTTAAAATTTTTACGAATATTCTTAAGATTTAAATTCATACTTTAATTTTAAAAACAACAACAAACAACATTACATTTCAAATGTTGTGAAGTCTCCCCTCCCCCACACTGCCCCACATCTACTACTCAAATCTCACCGAAGTAATACTGGTAAAGCTTACGGCACTACTCCTGTTAAAGGTGACAGCGCTTGATTGCAGGCATTCTTTTTTGAAATTATATTTAACTCAGTTATGAAATGCTTACAGTCGTCAAAATTGATTCACTTATATATTTTTTAATATAGTATAAAAACGTGATTAAATCTAAATACTTAAAAAATCCATATGGCCTTTGACCTTTGAGCAATTAAAGATTTATATTTTAATAATATAGGCTGCAACAAAGATATTAAGATATCTGAGAACATATTAGACTATCATTTTTTAAAGTAATATTCACTAATATATCACTTAATACTTTTTAAACAAAATTACAGTTATATATATTTTATTGATTATTAGAAATAAGCTATGGGTGATTTTTATTAAACATAATCTTTTATCAAAGTTATTGAATAGTTAAATTTAATTTATAATTTTTGTTTCAAAATATATATTAAATATTATAATGCCTTTGAATTAGAGCTATTATTGTAAACTAAATTAAGTTTTTAATATAAAATTGTAATATAATGTAATATAAAATACCGATCATTTTAGAATTATAATATAAATAATTATTAATAACAGTAATATTACTTTTATATCGATATATTTTTAAAAATCCATAAAATGTATAAAAACTGTAATTTTGTTTAAAAAGCATTACATGATATATTAGTGAAAATTACTTTAATAAGTTATAGTTTAATATGTTCTCAAATATCTTAATCTCTTTGTTACCTATAATATTAAAATAAAAACTTTTAATATCTCAAAGGTCAAAGGCCATACGGAATTTTTAAATATTTAGATTTAATCAAGTTTTGATACTATATTAAAAAATATATAAGCTTAAGTGAATCGATTTTAAGCAGTTCCCCACTCAATTCCCTACTCAATTAATTTAAAAATGATGTTTACAATAATCTTAAATACAAATATATATAATTGATATATTGATCAGAGATTATCTCAACTTCAATATTGATATTTTATATGATTCTTAATATTAATGAATAATTAAGATTAATTGAAATGAATTATAAATAATATGTTGATTTTTGCAACTTTGAAAAGAAATGCCAGTTTATGATGTGATTGGTCTCCACTAATTGTCGCCACCAATCACTTCATATAATGTGAACAAAATTGTCAATTATTATAGTCTAATATAAACGTAACAAAAATGGCTTACTTTCAGATTACGTCTAAAGTGTTGGCATTTCATATATTTATTATTCATTTAATAATTGATTAATAATTAGTATTAAAACTATTTTTAAGTAAATTCAATCACTTTTATTACAAATATATTAATAGTTTTTAACAAATGAGTTCTTAAATCAAATTTAAATGAATTAATAATTAATTGAATCGTAAAAAGTGTAATGAATTGTCACTCAAACAGACTATTGAATGAATTTTATTAAAACAATAATAAATAAACTTAAATATAATGTCAACAAATAAATCGTCACAAATGAAGACATATTCTCGTAAACCGATATCGCGTTCGTCATC
>JAUJYU010000754.1:0-11381 GCA_033995675.1 Nothrus silvestris
AGTGTTTTTAACTTACACATAGATATGCAAAATGTTATTTTTAAAGCCTTAAATGATACCAAAGTTATTGCTATTGATATAATCTTTCTAGACTTGTCAGATGCGTTTGATTCAGTTTTTCATAAGAGGCTTCTGAAGAAACTATTTTTATACGGCTTTGAAGGTTTGATATTTGATATCTTAAAAATTAGTTTTACTGGTAGAGTGCGATATGTATTGTATAGCAATTTATTAAATCCACTATTATTAAAGTTATATCTGGTGTGATGCGAGGCAGTTTTTTATCTCCTACTCTATTCAACATGTATATGTCTGATTATATCAATAGTCAAAGTATTATATTTCAATTTTGTGATGACGTCATTAATTAGAGTTATTTATACATTAGAAGATTGCTTACAATTACAAAAAGACTTAAACAGCACCTCTTATTGTAAAAATAATGCATTGAAATTAAATCCGGATAAATGTGAACACTTAAGAAATGTGATTTACCACTGTACTCCCCTCCCCCTTACCCATAACATTCATACCTGTAACGCAATACCTGTTATCAAACAGGAATCATCGCGTTTTGTTTCCGAGCGGTCAGAGCGAAACATATTCAAGAATTCGTAAGTATCGTTCGGACAGCTCGCTTCGCTCGCGTCTACCCTTTGTAGTGTGTCCTGTGGGCCGCAGTTAAGTGAGGCTATGAGAAAGGTCACTATGTGTCATCGGGTGTGGTCAGATGGGTGTGGTCGGGTGTGGTCAGAGTATATCTTTATCCGATGTATAGGTCCTACCCTCTCTAAAATACCCCAACCATCGCTCAACTGTTCGCCTAGAAACAGCCCTTCGTGGCAAAGCTTTTTCAAGCTGCTTATGAATAAATGATGCTGGTAAGTTCAAGATAGCTTATGAATGACCTTTGCTCCTGATCGGCGACATCTCTTCATTCGCCATTTTTCAAATAATAAATAAAACAAATTACGAAAACTGCACTATTAGTCAGTGAAAACTTGTTGAAAAAACCTTAAAGTTATAGAGATTTGAACTTGCGATAGGACTTTCGGAACAACCGCTGAACCGCAATTGAATACATAGTAAATAAAAATTTAATAAAAAACTCTTATAAAATAGCTTATGATTTTTACTCAAATATAATAAATACCGATTTAAAACTGTAATGCATTCAAAAATTTCAAAAGACTGAAAGTTTTAACACAAAAAACTTAATTAATTATAGTTTCAAAAATCATATTCTCATATTCTATATAAAATCAAAATATTAAGTTTCAAAAATCATTTTTAAAAAACTCACTGAACCCGAAGAGTATTAGCCAAAAATTTTTGTTTTAAATATTATGTTAATTAAAAAATTATTTTTAAAAAGTGATTTAAAATGAATATCTCGGTTCACTTCAAAAATACAATCCGTGAATTCACAAAAATATCTTAATTTTTTATCCTTTAAAAAAGTGTAGTTTTACTTAAATTTATTGTAAAAAAGTTCAAATGATTAATAAATACAAAGTTTACATGATTTTTAACATTTTATTGGATCAAATCTTTGACTCTGGAATACAATTATTATTTGTAATAATTGGTAGTTTTTATTTCGGTATAAAATATATTATAAATTGACTTTTGTTTCATTATTTTGAAGATAAACAGAGCGAATAATACTTTCTCTCACAATAATATTCTTTCATAAGTGTCTGTCTGTATATATATTTAAAATGATAGCAATCGTCAATCGCAACAAACATTCTGTACATTATTTACAAAAAATATTAATAAAAATACATTTACAAAAAAGCAAATTAAAAACAATTAAAGGAGTATTTGTGTTAAATTAGTCATTAGTTAGAAATAAGTTGAATAATAATTAGGAATTAATTACAATAGACATTATGTTATAAGGTGTGGATGACTTTTGACGTCGCGAACGATTCCGTCTTTTTCTAGTTTGCGAATCGCGACGAAACACTACATTATTTGGATCGTCAGCCAATTGAGGATACCTTTCTATCCCATGGATATCAGTTCCAAAATATTTGGATACCATTCCGGTATTGAGTAATTCTTGTCTTTCTTCAGTAGTCCAATCAGTTTTGGCATAGCCTCTAAAGCCAAGCCTGACATAATTGGACTCTCTCTTCCAGGCGGACTCCACTGCTCTCCTCCTAACCATTCGGGTGACTCTTCGCAGTTCTTCATCACTGGTCACTCCATATCTAACATTTAGTAAAAGGTTGCCGCTCGCCATCAATGTATGACTAGAGCTATCGTCTGAAAGTCGCGTCACATTAACCATTGACCCTAAACGCTGCAATTGATCCAAATCTGATTGAGATCTACTAATGTCTTGTTGTATAAAAAAGAATTCGTCTTGTGATTGATGTGGTAAATAGATTGCGAGCGATTGCGTCGAGTTGAACACAGAGGTGAGCACTGAACTGATCATAGGACTGGTCTCGCTCTCAACACTGGTCACTAAAGTCTGTGATTTTCCTCTTGAGATAATCACTGAGGACATAGTTGAGGGCAAGTTTGCGATCTCGAAATGTCCTAATATGTTGTTCTGAGCGCGTACTCCACTCTTTGGAGTCATTGATAATTTATGGAATAGAGATAATAATGATAATGATTGACACTCGAGCCCAGAAATTACAGGAACAGTTTCGCGAACTAATTGTGAATTGTCTTTAGGAAATATTTCATTAATATCGATGCCTAATGAGGGCAACCACGAAGACAAGTCTGTCATCAGTGTCTCCGAGTCGTCTGAATTTATATTAAGCGGATTGTTATTATGAAATCTATACAAATGTAACTTTTCAGGACTTTTGACTAATGTCTCGATTTGATCCCATTTGGGTGTAAGCCATTGGCCTATCAGTGGGTCATAAACACGACCGCCAATAAAGTGAACCAAACCTGTTGTTGGGTCACGAATCGCACCTCTAAAGTCAATTGGCAGCCAGAATCCAGAATTGGAGTCACGAATCACTTTACCCCAAACATTACGCACTATTTCTTTTACTAAAACTCCGTCTGAATTGAAGACAGCAATAGGTGTTCCCAAATGATCGCTCGCAACGTAATATTTAGTCCCCTCAACACTCATGGCCACTAAATGGCCGTTTATGTCATAAATGAAGCCAATAATTCTTCCATCCATAACACAGTGGGTCACTCTTGAGGGTTGAGTTTCATCGTATATGAATTGCGTCACATTTCCAGAAGACTCCTTTCGAGCCACTAATCTTTGATTGTGATCGTAATAATAGTTGACTATTCGCTGATCATCTTTAGTAACGGATAGAAGTTCGCCATTTGAGTTCCAAATATATCTGTCTTGACCTCTGCTTATAATAAAGCCTCTTTCATCGATGACATACAAGTCAGAGCCATCACCGAAACCCTTGGCCCGACCCGATTCGTCTCTTCTGTTAGATTTAATTCAACAAAGTTTATAATAATTGCAACAAATATTAATATAAACTATAAAATTGTATTACATAATAACGAGTACATACCTGATCGTCATATGTGTGTCGCCCTCCCAAACACTCTTAACATCTCCAGCGATATCATAAATATATTTACTGACAACCGATGTAGTGATCACTTGTTCAATAAATCCGTCGACAGTATAGCTGTAATTTGCCATAAGATAGTTATTGCCGAATCTCATTCTTGATTCGCTTATTCTGGATCTGTGTTCTTCATAATGGATCACTTGTGAAAAGAGCTCTTTATTCCAAATGGAAAGAGTGATCACAACTATACGGCCATAAGCGTCTGTTCCAATGGTTTTCATAGATCTTTCATCTGTGATTTGAACCGAATTAACATTTCTTCGAACAATAGCGAAGCCATCGATGCCTTCTGTGACACCTGTGGCTGAGTTTCGTTTATATTTTCGGGTCTCAACTCCACGGCCTTGTAATTCAAACTCCAATTCAGACACTTTTCCTGAAGTATATTTATATCTAAGTTTATAGCTATTGAATGCAGATCTGGCACCAAATCGATGTCTTTCCTCTTTAAGAAGTGATCCGTGATATCTGAAATCGACTCTAAAATCCATGGAGTCTGTGAACTGTTTGGCCACAGACTTAATCAGATCAGTTCCGTCGTGATAAGTAAACTCTGTTTTTTCTGCTCCACTAAATTTAGTATCGATTAAACCGTTTTGATTATAAATCATTACAACTCGGCCTGAATTTTCGGGCAATAGTTTGGCGATAACACGACCGGAATCGTCATAATGAAGAATATAAGGCATTTTCATTCCTGGCGGTAAATAAAGCAATTTATAGAAACCGAGCGATGTTTGCCGCCCGATCTCATGTCGATGACCCGCAGGAGTGATTATAGCAGTGATGCCACCGCTCGAGTCGTATTGAACTAAATATCTGCTACCGCTCGGCTCTATTATCTCATTGGGAGAACTGGCGCTATCACTGTATTTGTACATTCTTCCCGTTTTGTCTGCGTGTCTGATCTCTGCCAAACGCCCGTTCATGTCGTATTGCATTGTAATGGAGAGCTGTCCGCGAGACCAACTCGACATTCTTCCGAATCTATCATATTCGAGAGCGACTGAAGTTAAGTTATGACTAGACGTCCATTTGAGTGGTCGGCCGACTGAATCATAGTTGACGGTAACGATAGGTTTCATTGATTGGTCTAATAGTAATTCTTGATAAGAATCGCGATCGTATTCCACGGCTAAAAGTGTTTCGCCGTTTATTTTTAATTTTCTGCCGACAGTGACTATACGTTTATCAGAAGATTGTCTATCTTTGCCGCCTCTGCGCACGTAATGCTTCCACTCTATTCTTTGATTGGTCTCATCGTTGGCAATCTTTCTCATCCGCGACGGCAAAGGCCACGTTTCCGCTAATTTGGGCCACAAATCGCCGATCACTGGAGAAGCTAATGATTCGATTTCTGTAATACTTGTATCACTTGATTTAATAGTCAATTTAGAGTCTTTGGCACTAATCCTTTGCAATATAAGTGTTTGTTCGTCATCGCTATTAGCAATAGAGCTCACTTCTGATCCTTTTATCTTAAGTCTCATCAATTCTTTTCCGTTTTTGTCAATGGAAACCTTCGCGCCATCGATTCCGAGCTTATAATTCATTTCAATGATATCACCCGATGGTCTTATGGCTCGCGTCAATCTTCCGTATTCGTCATAATGATAACTAACAGAACTACTCCAAGAATCAGTTCTTGTGGCCAATAAAGCATCGGTACTGCCATAGTATGTGAATTTAGTGACGAAATTGTCGGGTGTAGTGAACGACTGCAACATTCCTAAGCGAGACATTGATAATCGACATTTTCCTCCCTGACTATTCTCAATACTCTTCACTTGATTACTATAGTCTCGAAGAATATAAAGTTTATTTCCGGCCGAATCAGTAACTGTACTTAATTTGCCATTTAATGTGTTTACGTTATAACTAAAGGTATAGATTGGTTGACCGGTCAGAACAGATTTGGTCATCAGGTGCTGTCCGTGTCTATTAAATACATAAACATCATTAGTGAGCGGCCACACGATCTCATATTCTCCATTTTGTGCGTTTTGTTGCGGAAGCGGTGATAAGACAGTGCGGATGCGGAGGTTCTCCTGATCGCAGATGTGAAGCCGTCCATCGGGGGTCACAGTGATTGACGAGACTGTACTCATTTTGGCGTTAATGGCCAACAGGTCTGATGAATAGCACTCGCATGCGATGTCCATACACGAGCACTTAATGTCTGCGCCCGCAAAACGACTTATTTTATTGTCAGAAGCCGTTACCACTCGGACTCTGTTTATGTTTTGGGAATCACTTTCTGCAATATAGAGATCACCGTTCGGTCCGAATGCGATTGATTGAGGCGTTTCGAGAAAGACTTGTCTACAATTGATTTAAATCAAAATATAAAATTATTAATAAAAGTTTGTATAAAACAATAAATGAACATTTCTTACGATGCAAGAGATTCTCCATTTTCTCCATTTGGTACTTCTTCCTGATTGCCAGTGATGACAGACGAGCAATGAGATGGTCGACCAGCGATAACCCGCAAACGACGGTCTTGTGTCAGTTTAAGTACCATATGGTCATCGAGTATATGAAGTGAATTATCAATGGGTGAAATTGAAAGCTGTGTTGGCCACCGAAGCGCTACTTTCTGTAATGGAATAGATCCCGAACATGGAAGAGGCTTCCAATGAGACTTATGGTAATGATCACCAATCAAAGTGTGAATAACTCCTTGCGGGTCAACATATCTAATATTGGTTCCATCGGCCACATATATCTCTCCAGTGGACGCAATGGCGAGGCCTTTAGGATATGAAAGTCTGGCGTCGCGCGCAAGTCGGCCATCGCCACAAGCACTTCGATCTCCGGGAAGGCATTTAACTCCAGTTCCAACCACAATCTCTAAATTATTTCTGGGATCTATCGGTTGGTCTAAAGTAATGGCTCGTAAAATCTGGTGTTTTTCAGGATCACTGAAATACAATTTGCCATCTATTGGACCAACTGCTAAGTGATATTTATAAGCGACTGAAGATTCGCTTAACTCGATAACAGTCTGAACGGTTCCATCAGTTTTGAGTCTTCGAACTAAATTGAAATCTCCGACATAAATACTTCCGTCAGGCGCTGAGGCCAATGCCACCGGAGCTAATAGTCTTTGATCTTTAGCGACTCCATTACAATAAGGGCAGTGAAGCGGTCGTTGTTGTCCGTCACCCATTGTTGTTAACATAACTTTGGATTTTTGCTTAAGGTAGACATTAGTTCCGTCGCCCTTTTGTAGTATTCCTTCGTGAAAGTTATATCTGTGGTGTATATCTAGATTCCAACCACCGATTTCTGATATAGACATGTCATGTCCGGCCAGTTGGACAGTCTGAACGTCCCAAATAGTGTTGGCACAGCTCACATATTGATATCCAATGTGAACCATAGCTGTGGCCAAACCAAATACTTTCTGTCTATAAATATTTCTTCTATTCCAGGCATACGTAAACATAATCATAGGGTCGGCTTCGAAGGTCTTTTCGAATAATATTCCTTCGATAGCAATCTTGAGATGAATCAAACGAAGCGATTGTGGGATTTTTTCTGGTGTTAATTGTAATTCAATTGTTGAAAGATATCCGTTGACTCGTGAGGAATGATAAACTAGATTCAAGTCAGTTCCTGGTATTGGCAAAGATTCCTGAACTACTTGTGATTCTGCCAGAAGTGCTGAATTGGAAGAACAGCCGCCTTGGAATGTGTGTTTCCAAGTGGCCAATACTGTGGGCTTCATGTTGTCGAAGTCATGGTCCATACATATACCAAATTTTTGGTTATCATTTCCGCGTTCATCAACAGCTAAGATGACTCTATCAATGACTACAATCTCATTCCACGGAACCATTACTACTCTTTGCAGTGGTCGAAATGGATCTCTTTGTAAATGAAGAGTTACAGCTCCGCCGCCGTTTACCATCAGATCGAACCAACCCGTATCTCGAGTCAAAGTGAAGCCTAGCATTGGATCTGTAGCCACACCGACGCGGACGCCAGTTATTCCTTGTCCACCATGATTGACAACTTGTCCGCGTATTACAGAAGCACGACTTTAATGGAAATTATTTAAATTATACGATTTGTTCAACTCTTTAATAACTTTTAAAAATATAATTTATTCTGATTTTGAACGCTTTCAAAAGAATGAACAAAAATGAATGTTTGAGTAAACAGTCTTTGTTTTGTTAAGTTTATGCAAAAAAGATTTATTAGTTTAACTTATGAAATAAGAATGTGATGATTGGCTGCCACTAACCTGTCGTTGAAACGACTCCAAAAGAGAAGACTTGCAGCACAAAAGTGAACAAATGATACAATAGGTTAGCATTAATAGTATAAAGAAAAGAAAGAGCACAAACACAAACATAAGGCTCATAAGTGAACCAACAAAAAAAATTAATTAAAGCCTAAAACTAAAATTTTTGTTTACCTATCATTAAATGCAATTTTATGCGCATAACTCTGAACCGATTCTTCTTCTATTAAAAATTGCATTCTCTGAAAGAAAGAGGCCGTAACTGCTGGCGGTTGTTTGCGAAGGAGGATGTCTTGTGGATCTGATGCTGAAAAGCATAATTGTTTGCCTTCACAGCTTTTACCTGAAATAAGTGCAGACATAAGTGAATACAAAGTATATTCGCATATTTTAATGAACCAAAAAGTAGGAAAGTATACTTCAAAACAAATTTATAATAATTAATATTAAAAAAGACGTACTCGAACAGCACTCTGGATCCGCACAATCTATCAAACCGTCTGAAATTGAAGTAAACAAAGTTATTATCTCTAAAGGATTTACTAAATTCTTATAAATTATAGTTTTCTATAAAATCCATTGATTGCATACCATTGTCGTTATCTTTAGAATCATCGCAAATATTTTCTAAGGGAACACTACAATCGATTCCTCCCCAGTCTTGACCGCATTCGCAGAGCCACTCATTGTTTTTCTGAAGACAATCTCCGTGACTGTTGCAAGACTTCGGACAACCGTCTTATGGAAGTAATAATATCAATGAAATAACATCAGAGAATAACAAACATGCTAATTGGTTAATAGACAGTCTTACCTAAAGTGCAATGTTTACCATTCCATCCTTGTATGCAAAGACAAGTGCCATTCTTGCACTGGCCGTGTTCTAAACATCGCGGGTCACACAGTCTTTCACTACATTTGGCTCCAGTCCAGCCGTCATCACAAATGCATTCTCCACTCTGACAATGACCGTTATTACCGCAGTCGAGATCGCATCGCTCTAATCATATTCACAATCATTGCTCAAAATTATGTTTTAAATATTAAATATATAACCAAACCTTGTGAACAATCGGGTCCAGTGTATCGCTCATCACAAATACATTGCTGTAATTGTAAATCAAAGTTTCCATGACCTGAACAATCGGGTAAACAACGGATAGCTTCAGAATCTGGTTCAGCACAATCAGCGCCTTTCCAGCCTTTGCCGCAGAGACACATTCCAGCCACACAATGGCCGTGACCGGAACAGTCCGGGTCTAAGCAGTCAACTAGAATTCAAACAGTCATCAAGTGTTACAAAACTATTATACTAAAGATACAAATGGCAACAGTTTAATGGAAATATATATACCTTCTTCACAATGTTTTCCTTTATAACCAGGAAAGCAATGACAAGAGCCGTCGACACAATCTCCGTGTCCGTTGCAATCATTGACTTCACACTCATCTTCACGCAATTGACATTCTTTTCCTTTCCATCCGGAACTGCAATGACATTCTCCGTTCAAGTATTGGCCCCGACCTGAACACAACACCGGACAAACTCCTACAAATGGTTCAATAAAATTACATTCATTAATATTGAAGAATGCAAAATTAGGTACATTAATAGCTGAAGGTTTAATGCTTTTCATTTTTGAAATGTGGTGGAATTTTGATTTTGGTGGAAATATAATTTTATATATATTAAACTTCTTGACAACCAGAATAAATGGCATAATAAAAACAGTATTTATTTATAAATGTTTAATTAATTAGACAGTATATTGGGTAGTACTGTATAGTGTTAATGCATAGTTAACATATACTTACTATAAGCACAATTATCTCCGGCATAGTCGGCATCGCACTTGCAGTTGCCCATAACGCACACTCCGTGGCCGTGACAGTCGAAAGGACACGGCATGTTCGACTCGTCCGCCATATTCAAAACTAATGATATATCAGCTGACATGAGGGCGTCGTTATAAATAGATATAAACCAGTTTCCGCGGTCTAAGAATTTGGTGAATTCGCTGAACTGAGTTTTGTCATTATTGGCCGCGCGTGGAGTTCTCGAACTACCGATAATTCTGCCGATGATTTCCATAAAATCGTATTTAGTGTGTGTTGGAACCGAATCCCGACTCGCGTATATGCCAAGTGTTGAGCCCAATGGCAGACTTAAGTTAAACTTAACCAGTGATGGTTCTGATTGCGTCAATTGTATGTTCCAATGACCAAACGAAGGCACTCGATGTGAATGTCTTTTACCCAATTGCACTTCACTGAATTTGTTTTGTTCCGGTGGAGTATTTATAGCTGGAAGTGATTTCGGCTCTGAATTTTCAATTCAATTTATTTTTAATAATAGATCAAAACAATGTTGCCGTTAATTAAATTAAATGCAAAGTTATTATATATACAATTAATGTATAAAACTATTAACTTTACAGTCTTAAAATGTATTAATGTAATTATTGTTAGATTGTTAGTTATACATTAGTTGATTTGATAGTTAGTATTTAAAATGCGTTCAATTTAGAGATAATGAGAATATTTGGTACGTATCTTTGGTAAGACTTACTGCTATCTTCCGTTATTGATTGAGTTATTGGTAAATTAGATTTGTCACAATTTTTAGCACTACTCTCCTCGACATACAAATTAATTACATGCAAACCATTTTTATTTTCATATAAGTTATTTATCTCATCATTTGAGTCTCTGTTTTCATGAATTAATTTTTCATCAATAAGAAGTTGACTAGAAGTGGATCGATAGAGATCATTGTCAACTCCAATATCAATCTTATCAATTTGTGATTCAATATTAATCTTTAATTCTCTATTGAGAGATTGCTTTAAAGGCAAAGCAATGGGTGCTTCCATATTATCATCATTAATGAATTGATTAATTTGATGGACTCCAACAAAATCACTTTGTTGACCACTACCCAAATCATGCATTTGTCCACTTGCCTCATCATTATCATTATCAATGTTAACATTTTGCAAATCATTAATATTAGTAATTTCATGCATTTCATGCAGTGTTAGTAATTGTTGTTTAGGAATAGATCTCTTACTTTTGCCTTCACTTTCAGAATTAAGCTCAGATTCCATGTCGTCGACCATCACAGGGCAGTTATGATTCTCTCTTAATCCACCTGAAGATAACGCAGAACCTAAATAATAAAGTAATGCCAAAAATAGACAAAAGTGAGATAAAAATTGCATTATAAATAAGAAAATAATCATTTAGGCTCTCATTTTTGACATCAATGTAAAGAATTATTACACCAGAAAAGATGGGGAAAAGACCGTAAAAATAGGTTATACTCTAACAGCTATCGATTGAATTAAATGATTTCATATTACGCTTCATTTTGTTAATACGTATAAATCGATTGTCTGAAATTTTGCCATCAAATCATGGTTTTAGAAGAGTTGTCAAAGAAAAAATATTTTTTTATAGAATTTCATTTTATAATCTCTGAAATACTCTTTGTTGGTCATTGGAAGTGATGAAGCCTTCACTACAATAAAGGTCTCACAACT
>JAUJYU010000755.1:0-11377 GCA_033995675.1 Nothrus silvestris
ATTATTTTAGGTGCCCAACCATGATCATCCTTCGGGCTGCGGACACAAAACACATTTAAACCCCACCCCCCCCACAGAAATTTTCTGACTACGCCCCTGGTCCTATTCTAGTGCACTATTGTGTGCCCAATTCTGTGCTAAAGTATTTCTAAATTTCACTTCATTCATATGTAATTAATTACCTATTCTGTATTCTTTACTACATCTTCAATACAAATACCTGTATATAAATTAGAGTTCATTATATATATAAACGTTTATTGAATTGTAATTTCATACTTAAAGGTACAAAAGATCGATGAATTAAGTATGACAAAGAATCCGAGTTCTCATTCGCCACTTAAGCACCACTCTTCAACTATTGATGGCAGTCCATCGACGGTTCATCTTCACTCCAATGCAATCACAAGCGATTATGTGCACGGAATCACAACTGCACAAAAACATTCACACAATTCAATGGTGATTAGTCAAGAGCCGCCATCGCCACTATCATGTCATGTGCCTCTCTCAGCATCTAATAGATCCTCAGCTCACGTCTCAATGGCCAACAGCACATTTCATAGCAATGCCAATCATGGCAGTCATGGCAGTCATAGTAGTCATGGCAGTCACGCTAGTCGAACATTACCTCGCGGTGAACCCAAACTCGCCACTATCAATGTGATCAACACAAGTGGCAATACGGCCACTCTTGGACATCAACCAAGACATACGGTGTCGCAGGAAATGAGGGTTTGACAATTCAAGACAACATCAGTCTAATTAATTAATCTAATTATTTAATTGGACTGATTCGTGAACTCATTTGTGCCTCAAAGCCGAGCCATTCCATCTGCAAATGTGTTAAATGGCACGAAAAGACTAAATGGGCTCATACTTAGAATGAAGAGACCAATAACTTCTACTGTATATACTGTATATTCTTATATATAAATTAAGTGTTTGACAAATATAAGGACTGAGTTTAATACAGCACTTACTGTAATGTACTGTATATCTACTGTATATATACTGTACCTGTAAATGGTGTAAACAATTGAAACAATGTATTATAGCGTTAATATAGCGGCAGTTTGTTATTAATTGTTAAGGTTCCAAATGCCTGCTCTCATCTCTCAATGAATTATTAGACTTTTCTCAACTATTGACCTGTGATATAGCGTTTCATCAAACTGTTCATACCTTATATCGAATAACATTGTCATTAACTCATTATTGCTTTTTCTTATTCAATCCATTCATTTGATTATCTATACAAAAGTTGTCATAACTAATGATATTCTTAAACAATTAATAATTGCATTTATATTATTTGCTATTATTTATTACATGACTAGAAAATGATACATTCGTTTACAAACTTAATATTTACAGAAAGTTATAAAAAGCAATGAATACGATCTCAAACAATTGTCTATAAATCGAAACACTTAGGATAAAAATTGGTTCGGAACTAATGATTATTCTTAATCCTCTCGTAAAAGAGCATATAAGCAGAGCTATTAAGGACTTCTGTAAGACTAACTTCGAGAACATTGGTATCAGAGATGTAATACCAGTTCAATTCATTATACAATTGAGTTCCACGTCTGTAACAAATGAAATGACCAGAAGAAGCATCTCCTAAATGAACAATTACTGAGCAAAGCCTATATCTGTATTTAGCTATGAATGGTTGCTGTTCTGCATCGAGTCCGAGATCTGACGTCAGTTGAGCATTAAGTGATAGCTGTGTAGGTCGTGATAATTGCTTGACTGGTGTCGAAGCGCCACCAATTAGACCAATACTACTGATGGCAGACGTAGCCGATTGTGTGTTGCATTTAACTGACTTATAAACATATGAATCCATATCCAGATATTCTGGAAAAGTAATATATTCGCAACGCTTTAAAGGGTGTCCATTATTGAGCCAAACAAGTCGTTGAATGTGTAGACACAAGAGTTGAGGCATTTTCGCAAAGTTTAGTTTTTTAACAAATGCTGACTTATAGTTATGCTTTTGAGCCATTTTAGAACAGGTCTCGCAGACCACTTCATGTATGATTTCATTCATTACAAACTTATTGAGACAGTCTTGCAATTGTAGCGGAACTCCAATTATGTTGTTTGGCATCACTAGTGATATGGTGTCAAATGTGTCTAAATGTAAGGGATATTTATAGCCACATCTTCTACAATATAGTTGACTCGCAAGCATTCCTCTCGTAGGCAATGACTTAGGAATTCGATTATCCACTAAGGAATTCAGATTTGATCCTCTGGTGCTTATAGTAGGGCTTCTTTCAGGTGAGACTTCTTGGCTCATAAGTTCCTGAATCCAAACAGAATAAAATATTCACAATTGTCTCATCAATTTTCATCATTCTTTCATTGCAAACAAATGCCAATAAACAAACCTCTATTAGGAGCGCATCCCTTAGTGAATAGTGAGGTAATGATGAATACAATTCTGATTCTAAGGTAGACGTGAGAACATTGAACAATTCAAATGCGTCCTAATTTCACATAATAAACAATCCATTTAATATACAAATGCATTTATTAACAAATATTACTCTTTTCAAAATATTTATTTATCAAAAGCTGCCATTCAGTTAATGAGCCAATTATTACCTGCTCTTCATTGGAAATGTTCCAGTGATGGGCTCTTAAGCCATTCAATACATCAATTGGACTGAACGACGATTCAGAGCAAACTTTTGTATTATTGAGAACTGTGTTAAGCATTAGATAAAATTATCATTAAGTCATTAGAATGAATACAACCACAACTTCATGAGTTTAACGATCGATTCGGGTTTTGGGATAGAAATACCCAATAGAACAACAATAGAAACTTTCATTTATTCTAATAAATGGCTAATTATTAATCATTTGCAAAATAGTAATTAAACTAAAAAACTTTATTTTAAGGGGAACTAAATTCTGCTTTTTTAATCACACATTTCTATTCAAATCTTATACATTAGTTAATGCATTAGAGACTATAAACTTATTATAATTATAATTGTAATTATTATTACTATAAAGTATTGCATTAATTCATGTAAAACATTAATATTTCTTAAAATAAATTATATTTTTCAAAAAAACGAAACTCAAGTTATAAATGAATTCTATATAACTATAAAAGCTTTTAAAAGTGAGAATAAGTTTTGTTCATAAGAATGGATCGATTTGTGAGACTATTGAATAGAGAGTGAATATATTGTATAGAAGCTATTCCTATACTGTGTAGAGTAGTCGCATATATATAGTGTATGGACTATTCGGGCTTTTGAGAATTTCAAATTCGGCCGAAATATTCGGGCTAAGCAATAGCCCGAAGGATATTTCTCGAATTCGGCGCCAATATTCGGGACAAAATTTTATTTTATTAAAAAGTTCTAATTTTACTATATTATCATTAGTAATACAATATTTTTGAATGTTTAATAAGTATCTAATCTCTGTTCAATATCTTCATTGAAATATAAAAGCATTTGCATTTGTAGAGTCTCTGATTTTTAATTGTATTCAAATCTCTCATATCTCTCAGCATTACAACTACCACAAGGAATGCATAAATACGTGATAGCAATTTGTGTTCTCTTAAACTCTTTTTATTTTTAAATTCTTTTCTTTTACTCATAATTTGTGATATTAATCAAGATTAAAGTCTAAAAAATAGCTCACATTATTTAAAAAACAAATATAAAATCCAATTTAAACAGTCTGTATTACTTCAAATATATAACTTTAGTTATTGTTAAAGTCAATTTATAACTAAACGTTTTATTTATGAATAACTCATCATTTGTATTAAAATTAGTTTCAATATTATTCTATGCTTTGAATATATGTAATCTGCCTTCGAATGAATTGAAACTTTAAGAATAACTAAGTTTTCGGTTTTTTCGGGTCAATTGTTAGCTGAACCGAATCAAAAATTTTAAATTCAATAATCGGGACAATTCGGGATTTTCAATAATCGAGACAATTCGGGATATTCAATAATTGGGACAATTCGGGATTTTCAATAATCGGGACAATTCGGGATATTCAATAATCGAGACAATTCGGGATTTTCAATAATCGGGACAATTCGGGACATTCAATAATTGGGACAATTCGGGACATTCAATAATTGGGACAATTCGGGATATCCCGAATAGTCCATGCACTATATATACAGTAAAGTAGGATAAAAAAATAGTGAATATATACCGGTATATACAGTACTTACTATTAAGAGTATTGAGTACTTGATATGTGAGGCTATTATTGGTTTGATTATGCAAAACATTTGCGTAATTAAGCCACGAATGCATTGATTTACAAGAGGCTAATGATTGCAGAACTGAATTAATGAAACATTGATTCCCAAAATTGTATAAACCATTAACAGACGCTTCTATTGGTATAACAATTGTTTAAAGACATTAACATTCATTTTAAATATAGTTTAATAGCTATTCATTTCATTCAATAAAGTGCTGTATTTGAGACTCAATTAAATGAATTGAAAACAATGGCAAATAATTTTAGCAATACTTTTAGATTTTCCACTTTTGCCACACTTTGGTCTTTGTTTTGGTCCATAAAAGACATAAACAAAAGACGCAAAACCCAAAGAAAGTGCTCCCAAAAGAAACGATGTATTACTCGATTCGAACATATTTTGTTAAAATTTGAATCAAATTCGATATAACTTTATATTTGACAACAAATAAGGTTTAAGTGTTTTGTATTTTTCGAAAATGTGTGTCAAATACGCAATAAATGTCTTACATTTGACGCACTGTTTCACAAACCAATACTTCTTTGACTAATAAAAAAACATCAATTCTTATGAATAATTTTACTTTCTTTCACTTCAAAGGAAAACAACAAATACTTCACAATAAAACATATCATAGGGTTTTCAGTACTGAAAATGCTTAATAATCATATCAATATTTCAATATTTTAATCACTCAAATATTTATATCAATTTCTTATATCATATCTTAATAGACGATCAAATTTCTTAAATATTTATCATATTCTGTATTATTGATAATAAAGAAAACACATTCAATACAGAAGTAGTGAATCAATAAATCAATTGAATTTTTTTCATATTTCAATGATAGTTATTTTACTAGAATTGCCAATCATTTAATAATATATTCACTTCTAAAATATTAATAATCAAAAGTGCAAATAAACAAACTTTTAAATACATTCATTGGTATTTAAATTTAGAAAATGTGATGCAATGAAAACACAATTAATTTATAAACATTTCATAAGTTCAATGACCGAAATCTCACATTAGGTCATCATTTTGTAATTCTTAGTTCAGTGTTTGGCTTATATTCTATTTTAATAAAGCCATTAAACATGTATTTTCAAATTTTTACACATATATTATGTGCACAAAAATATTTTTTCCCTCAAAATAAATTGAATGAAATTTTATAATAAATTGCTAAATATCTTTTGCCCCCTTTTATACGTATAGTATGTATAAAAATATAGACTTTTTTCGATAAATGATGTGATATTTTAGGCACACATTTTTAAAAAATAAATTTAAAAATTTATTCATTTTAAAAACTTAAATTTAAAAAATAATTTATTGAATTAAAAATATTTGTAAAATTTAATTTTAATTTCTTCGCGTATATTCATTAAAGCTAAAATTCATTTTAATTAATCATTTAAATTCATTTTTATTATTATTTTCAAAACTTATTTAATATTTGACGTCATTTATGAATGTTTGCAATGAAATGAAGAGCCAATGAAAATGCGTTCCTTTCAGAGACGTTTAGTTCAAAATAAAATCAATGAATATTTATCTCAAAGCAAAACAAATCACAATTTTAACGATAACTTTCTTACCAACGGTTACGACAAGTATTGGTTTTGTTATTAATATTAATAATTAAACTGTCATTGAATTGATATTTTATTTTCTAAATTCAATAATTAGATAATAAGTAAGTATTGAATAATTTACAATAATTTAATACAAGGTTTAAACACATTTTATTTCATTTTAATGGAATTAATCAATATTTATGCATAACTTTCGTAAACCTATTTATCAATACTTTTATCATAAATTAGATGAATATTTATGAATAATGTATTGAATAGTACTATGTTTTGTACTATATTTTGTACTATATTTTGTACTATATTTTGTACTATATTTTGTACTATATTTTATCCTCAATTGTGTTAAATACAAATAATTGTTAATAAGATTAAAACACATTTGAATCGAACAGAGCTATGGCTCCCGTCGTCTCAATGGCCGGCCCGAAGACACCGCACGGCAAAGAGTGCAACCCTATTGTTCATGAAGTGAACCAAAACATTCAGGTATTCGTTCGATGTCGTCCACTGAAGTCGACTGAGAAGAAGAATGTGATTGAAGTGAATTCAGAGAGAAGAGAGATTCGCGTCCACGAAAGCAAAAGTATAGCAACGGATCGGTTCAATACGAAGACGTTCACTTTCGACAACACGTTCAATATGGAAACGCCACAAATCGATGTCTACCGCGCAGTCGTTGAGCCTCTTATAGAGCAGGTGGTGATGGGCTATAACTGCACAGTGTTTGCTTACGGACAGACGGGAACGGGTAAGACATACACAATGGAAGGCGAGAGGAGTACAGACGACACGTGTTCGTGGGAAGACGACCCCATCTGCGGAATCATTCCAAGAGCTCTTCATCAGCTCTTTGAAACACTGCAGTCACAAAACACCGAACATACCGTCAGAGTTTCGTTTCTCGAACTCTACAACGAAGAACTCTATGACCTCTTGAGTGCCATCGACGACACCACCAAATTGAAGATATACGAAGACGCCACCAGAAAGGGATCCATCATTGTTGGCGGTTTGGAGGAGATTACCGTTCATTCAAAGGCTGAGATCTTTGACATCTTGAAAAAGGGTTCTTCCAAAAGACAAACTGCTGCCACACTTCTTAACGCCTGTTCGAGCAGAAGTCATACCATATTCTCGGTGACGGTTCACATAAAGGAGAACGCTATAGACGGTGAAGATTTGGTCAAAATCGGAAAATTGAATTTAGTTGATTTGGCCGGAAGTGAGAACATTGGGCGTTCCGGTGCTATCGATAAGAGAGCGCGAGAGGCGGGAAATATCAATCAAAGTCTGCTAACACTCGGCCGAGTCATCACATGTCTGGTCGACAGAACGCCTCACATTCCGTACCGCGAATCCAAACTGACTCGACTTTTACAGGACTCACTCGGAGGCAGAACTAAGACCTCTATCATTGCCACCATTTCACCGAACATTCTGGACGTGGAGGACACGCTCTCCACTCTCGAGTACGCACAAAGAGCTAAGAAGATCACTAATAAGCCTGAAATCAATCAAAAGCTGAGCAAAAAGACTTTATTACGAGAATATACGGCTGAGATTGAAAGACTACGTCGCGATTTACTGGCGTGTCGTGAGAAGAATGGCATTTATATAAATCAAGACAACTATAACGCTATGGAAGAACAGATCAAAGTTCAAACCGAAGAAATCGAAAACAAAATCGCAGAGATTAATGCGCTTCAGGAAGAAGTGACCAGAATTGCACTTCTGTTCGATGAAACCAAAGAAGAATTGGATCACAAATCACAACAACTCGAAACTACTTCAAACAATTTGAAGACAACTACTGTTGAACTCAAGCGAACGCAAATAAATCTCTTTGAAACCGAAGTGGACAGAAATGAACAAAAACATTTGGTTGAAGTCCACTCACATTCGGAAAAGTTACTCACGAGTCAGGCCAAGCAGTTGCTTAACGTCGCCGATCAAACCACTGATGCTGTCGGGAAACTCCATCAGAAAGTTGATCGACAGAAGAATATCGATTTCACAAACAGACAACTCATTGATGGATTTCAGGTAAACATTGAATTATTCCATTTTAATGATAGAAATGCATTGTATTAATACATATTGAATATATAGGAGAAATTCCGTAATGATATGCTTCGATTGGAAGAGTTCGTGAGCGTCACTACCAATTCATATCACGACAGTTTGGATGAAATGCAAAACGCTATCAAAGAAAAGCTCAATAATATCGAAGATGTGGTTTCAAAAGCGCAAAATAAAGTGGTATCGTTGTCGAACGCGATCGATGATCACAAAAGTCGTTTATCTTCCATACATAATAAAGATAGGATTGTTTTAGAGCAGTCTCTATTGATGAGAGATAATGCCGATAAAGTGAACGCATTGCTGGTCTCGTCGTTCAATGATTTGGGGTCTAATTTAGACGAATCTGAAACTGCGATTCAACGAGAATTACAAACTATCAACTCTTTTATTGCTCAACAAAAATCTCAATTAGAAGAGTTAATAATGAAACAAAACTCTTTCATTCAGAATATCAGTGAAGTCACTAAAAAGTCATTCAATCTTATAAAGAATGATATGCAACACATATTCGACGGTCAAAGTGAGTGATCTATTTTTATTCACTATTTTTGAGATGCAATAAAAAATCTTTTTTCACTACAGATGAAGAGTACATATCACTCAAGAGTGAAATGGAGCGAATCAACTCTGAAAGCATTGAAGCCAAACAATCGATGAATCATAAGTGGGATCAATTGGAAAAATTGATGACTGATATAAAAGTGCAACAAATCAGAGATTCTGCAAAATTGGAAAAGTCTAACTCCGATATAACAAATAAACTAAATGAGGCGACTCTTTCTAATCAAACTTTTAAGGATAGAATGAATGCAAAAGTCGATCAAATGTTAGACAAAGTTGTTTGCGATGAAAAGATTGGACTCAAAACTATAGAAAGCATTGACGAAACAAATACTAAGAATTGTCAACAATTAATCGATCGAATCAATGAAATTAATGTCAAAAATTCAGATTTCGCTAAAAATAGCAAATCTTTGGTGACTGAGAGACGAGATTTGTTGGCAAAAGATATAAAAGAATCGATTCTACTAAATGACGATATGATTAAAACAACTGATAAACAATTGAACGCAAAACAAATGGCTTTGAAACAAATGAGTGACCAATTGAGCCAAGAGTTAGGTGAACAAAAAGATTTGGTTTCCAATCTTGAAGTCAATGTTTCCAATATAAGTGACTGTATGAGCGATAAAGTCTCAGAAATGGTTCGAATGGCGACAACTATGCAGAAGTCACAGGTCAGGGAAATCGACAATCGATTCAAAGACTTCGAGAGGTTCGTCAAGAATGAATTGGTTAAAGACATCCCAACTGGAACCACACCTCAGAAGACAGAATATAGTTATCCGCGAGATCTGGCGCAGACTTCACCACATGAAAGAGTGTTACATCGCTATCGATTAGCAATAGATCTAAACGATGCCATCAATATAACATTGCCTGAAGAAAATGATTCTGAGTTTCTTTCAGATTCCAATAGCAATAATCAAAGTGTTGTCAGTAATGACAACAACGAAAATATAAAGCCTTTGATTGAAAGTGAGGGCCGCAGAAAGACTGATCCAAAGACTGCCATTCGATCCAAAGTAAATTCGAGTTCGGATTTACACAAATTACAATCAGATTGTGATACGACTTGTGTGTTGGACAAGAAAAGCAAAGTTGGCAACAATAAGCCCTTTCCACTTAAAGTAAAAGAGTCCAATTAAATTGTATATTACCGTATTTGCGATAAATTAATTGACTCCACTTTTATTATATTCATTATTGATGTTTAAGTGCATTCACTTTATTATCTTTTAATATACGCACGATTTTAATGCTATTTTAATCTTCGAGTATTACTTATCATAAAAAGAATGGTATAAACACATTAAATACTTTTAAAACAAACTAATCAGTACCACATTATCTCCTCTAACAAAGAGTTGCTTTATGTGGTTAATCACATCTACTTTTTCATTGTCTTCGTTCAGAGTGGAATAGGTTTGGTCGACATCAGTCAGAGCCATATTATAGTGTTTGTCAAATGCTATTAGAAGACCATTAATCCAACCAAACCTTTCACTAAACAATTTCACTTTCTTTCTTCTTCTAATTAAAACTTTAATCCTATTATTCAATGCTTTATAAAGTATAGAATTGGTTCCAGAGGTTTGTCTCATTTTAGTCAACACAGTCGGCAACTCTTTCCTCTTATGGACCGAAACACATCCAACTATATTAAGAGTCCGTTTTATGGGTTCAACACTTTCCTTCTTATTTGAAAGCAATAATTGTTTTTCAGCATTCAATTTACCGAAAGTTTTGGTATAGTATTCATCGATATTATTAAAAGTTTGTGCGTTAGGTATCGGCAAAACCACTTCAATGCTGTCGTTCAGTAGCGATGACTGAGCGTCAAACGTTTCCGATTCAAAGTCAACGTCTCTTTCAGATAATAGTCTTTGTGGAGCCGTTTCTTCGTTGGATTCTTGGCTTTTCATTGTATTATTGATTGGTTGAACACAACTTGCATTGAATGCATAGATCAACACCTCATTGATTGGTTTGTACCGATATTTGAGATCCAAAATTCATAACAAACATATTTATTAAATAATTATAATTAAATTATTGTTCAAATCAAACAAAAACAATCAATAGTATTAATATTCATATAAAGTTCAAAATTTTCAATTCAAACGAATCAAAACTTCAATAATTGTGTTTATTGTCGATGAACTACCAGTCCATCAATACTGTGAAGAGTTAGCAGTGAAGGGGTGGAGGGGTGAGACAGCTATTAATGTAACGCATCAGTTAAAACTTAATGGTATAACTTAGTGATGTGTCAAATGAATATTTGCTTTTTTCTAATTTGTGAACCAACTATAATGATTACTAATTTGAGACAAAAAAGATTGTGATATTATATTAGCTGATAATCATCTAAATTATAATATTTATAAATCTTGCAAAGGATGAACTCAAGTTAGCACTAAAGTTAGAACAGCTCTAGAATAAAGTAATTACTTAGTGAACTACTTTAGTTAAGTAGATTTTAATATCCATTCATAGATAAATAGGCATTCAACAATAAATTGGTTCACCCTTTCATTATATTTGCAGTTCAGTTTTAGTCTAATCCAGAGCAGAGCCAAACAACCTTAATCTCAATCTATTGAGACCAAAACACCTCAAATTGTTATTAAGTTTGAACATCACAACTATATGTAGACATATATCACAATTATATGTCAATTCATTCCCGTAAGAAGTAGTCTTTCAAATAAAATTTTTTCTATCAAATCTTCTAATAACATATTTATGCATTAGTAAACGTATTAATCAATAATAAGTTCAATCATAGGCTAAACTATTATCAATTCTATTATCAATTTTAAAACTGATAATAATTATTGATAATAAGAAAGACATA
>JAUJYU010000756.1:0-11370 GCA_033995675.1 Nothrus silvestris
ATAAGAAACAGGTCGGTGCAGCCAAAAGCGTTCATTATAACGGGGATTTCTTATAACCGATCACTTTATAATGAAATGCATTGAATCGGTGCAAACGATATGATTCGTTATAAGCGGGGATTGGTTATAAGGGAGTTGCTTATAAAGGGGTTTGACTGTATTTATCTATATAAAAATGAGAATATTATAATTACAGTGATTATTATCGGTAATAAAATTGCGTTTAAAATACTAAATGAGCTAAATATAGCATTGAGTTATGAAAATATAGACCGCTTTAAAGTTTAAAATCAAAGATAGACATTAATTTAGAGCCTGGACTTTCGAGAGTCTCACGAGACTCGAATGCTTTCGATATGATCAAGAGTAAAGATTCCCGGCAGAGATGGCAACTATTGAACACTTTGTTTGAATAGCTTTCAGTTTAAAAGTTAGGCGAAAACACGTAACCAAAAATCATTCATTTTCAAGCTCGTATAGATTTATTTTATAACATTGTTAACACTTTTTTGAATTTCAAATCAATGTGAAATATTCCATTTTTTAAGAAGGCATCACTTATTATTTCAAGCATTTCTATTGCATATTGAGTTGAGTGCTATTTAATGCACTAAAATGTTATACTAGTATTTATATGCATAACATGAGTACAGGCCTCAAACCTTCCCGAAATCAAATGGAAAAATCTGTTATTAGATTGCGAATAACTCAATTACAGTAAACCTTTTTACTTTTCCGTTTGGTTCACTATAAACAGGAATTACTGTATGAAATATATTTTATGAAATAAAATTCTGCATTTTTATAATTATTCTGTTTTAAAAAAATTTCTGTTTAATTATACTTTTAATTTATTTCAAGCTTAACGTGGCTGTGCTATAAGCATACCATTTTGCAAATGCTTGCAATCGCTTACAGTGCATTTCATTTACTATTCTTTAATTACTTGTAATTACAGAATTACAGAATGTATTTCAGAATATTGTTTGTGTTGAACTCAGTGCCGTAACCAGGATCTAAAGTTGGGAGGGGGGACTAAAATTCTAAATTTTTTATTTTTCAACTTTTCAAGTATTTAGTTTAGTTTTAGTTTTAGTTTTTGGTTTTTAGTTTACAGTTATTATATTAACTTTTTCAATACAAACAAATCTACACTTAATGAAAATTCTTTGGGGCTATAGCCCCCTAGCCCCCCGGTGCGGCTGTGGTTTAACTATAACTTTTTTTAGATTTCCAATTAAATACTTATGATTAAATTTTTGATGTAGGAAATTTCTATCTTTATTACTAAAAATTATGTTTATTATTATTAAATATTTGCTTTACCCTAAGGTGAGATCCTTTCCAGAAAATAGTAAATCTTTATTTCATAGAATATCAATAAGATTAATAACAAGATTGAAGACCTTAAACTTGATTTTATCAAAAATCAATTTTGATTTTGAATTTCAAATTGAAATTGATGCTAACATTCATTTTATGAGTTGTTTTCAAAAATCATAAAATTCTATCTGATTTAAAGGCTAAACCTGAGTCTGTATAACTGCTGACAGAAAAGAGTATGTATTATTTCATTAGCGATTAATGAATAAAACCTTAAATTATACATTTACTAGATAAATGTTAGCACAGTTTACATAAGAAATTGCATTCAGATGGATTAATTGTTGATATTTTATATGTATTGGATTGAGTCATATATTCTCAGAGTTTTTTTCTTTCAACAAACTTTCAACAACTCTGAGAATATATGACTCAATCCAATACTTTTCTTTTATTGTTTTCAGAAATTAAATTAATTCCATTGAAACTCAAAATATTTAATGAATGACTAAATTTTTAAAAATATTTTTATGTAGAACTTTTGCAGAAATTCTAGAAAAACAACACTTTCTTTTTTTATTTTAATGATAGTGCGATAGCTTTCTAAACGGCTTAATTCTGATCATTAAAGTTTGAAAGAATGTATGAAAAATTTTGGATTCAACCATGAGAGCAATGCTAATGGAATAAAGCAGCTTTCTAGTTTATCTAAATTTTTATGAATTTCAAGTATAGTTTGTAAAACAAATCTAATGTGAAACCAATATTTCGGCACTTAAAAGAAAAATATTGGAAATACTTTTGAAATATAGTATAAAGTCAGTCAGTTTGACATCAAGTCAGTGCTACTAAAAGGCTCATCAGAGCTTCTCTATGAAAAATGAGCACTGGAGCGAAAATTCAATATTTTCTCTCTCTTGTAAGGTTTCATTCTATCAAAGATGAAAACAGAATGAAAAGAGTAGAGTAGAGTTGAGAGAGAGTGAGAGTGAGTGAATGAGTGAGTGAGTGAGTGAGTGAGTGAGTGAGTGAGAGAGAGAGAGAGAGAGAGAGAGAGCGAGAGAGAGAGAGAGAGAGAGAGAGAGAGAGAGAGAGAGAGAGAGAAATCCCAATGGTCACAAAATGATGAGCAGAACATATACAATTCAGAGCTTTCATTACATTTATGTCGAGCTATGACCGAAGTTTTAATGAATATCAGAGAATGCTATAATAGAATACTATACGGATTACTTGAAATCTGGTAATTGCACGCCAACTAAAGTTAGCTTTGAAAATTGTATCAAACGATCGTTATATTTAAGCATTTTACTAGTGGTTTCTACTTCTGAATTGTTAAAAAGGTATTCTCTGCTAATGTAAGTAAACAAGACACAATAAATCACTTAAAATAAGTTATACTTTTGAACAATAGTTTTTCTATGTTTTCTTTGCTCTAAAAGTTCGCTTATTTTCATGATTATAACTTTGAATTAACGAATATTTTACTAATAATATTAGGATGTATTCAATAAACAAGATTAATAATGTGTGTTTAAGATGATAAGTTTTACAATTTCGATAAACCCAAACCAATTTCGAAATCAATATACAGCAGTATTATATGAAATTTCAAGCTATTCTATGAACTGCATTAATCGAACTGTATTTGGATAAATACCAAAAATTGCAGGCTTTGGCCATCACTTCTGAATGATTGACAGATCGGAAAGACTTGATTTCAATGATAGAGAGAGTATGAACTCAAAATCCATTGTTATGATAAACAAAACTTCACTTAATTAAGATATAAACTATTTTTGTTATACAGTATTAATATTACAGTTTGACTTAGATTAGGTTTAATCTATAGATACAATAGATATAACCAATAATTACCATTTAATTACCATAAAAGGTTTAAATTAGTTATAACGTCATTATACCTGAATAGCACTTGTGTTGCCCTAAAAGCTTTTTAACATTTACTAAATAACATTCCAATAAAAAGTTGTACTTACTATGGAACGCTTTATCATGTAAATGGAAATTGCATATAAGCGATATTAGAATATGTTAATATTGATCTTATTTAATGATTTTTCAAAAAATTTTATGCAATAGGTTTGGGAAGGGGTCAAATTAACCAATTTAACAGCTTTTCAACAGATATCTACCTTAACAGAAAGGTAGGTGGAGCTTTGTAAAAATCAAGGGTAGGGTCGATTTAATAGCACTCGATGAGATGAATCGATGAATTGATGTGAGATTTATAATTTTACGCCTACGGGTTCAAAAATACAATTTTTAAAATAATTTTCTAAAACTTCACTCAAAAGCAATTTCTGTCTTTTAGACATCCATTTGAAATCGAAGTGTAACTCTTGAACTAAGTAAGCTTTAAGAAGAATTAACATTTCCCTTAGATAACCAATGGGGTATCTATGAGATTTCAGGGTCTATTATTAAAACATCAGATTCGGCACTATTTGGGATCTATGATAGTTAGCCCTATTTTTACTTTATTTTCTATAATTCTCAAAAACATTTTGCGTTAGAGTTAACAAAATATGAACTTAGAATTTGCCAAATTATAGTAACACTATTTTAAGTGATTTGTTTAAATGTAAAACTAATTATTTCAAACAAATTTCATTATATAAAGTAAATGAAACTTTAATTAAAAACTTATCGAATGGCACAAAATATTCTTTTGCAACTATTTTGTTGAATTTAACACAAAAAAAGTTGGAATAATATTTTTGCGTCCATTTTTGAATAAATGATTCCCTTATTTCAATGATTTGATGTAAATTTACAGTAAACACAATAATATTATACGATTAAAGGGAATTAAACTTCACTACTATTATAAATGATATTTGCAATTATTTGTAGAATATATGTATAAATTATTATCTGTTATATATTTTTGCAATAAATAAAAAACCAAAAACTTTTTTTTGTTATATAAAGTTGTAAATCTGAAAGTAATCCGAGTAATGCTTTAATTATATCTATGGTTTTAAGGCATTCATTTTAAAAATTTTATGAAATCCCATTAATGATTATATTTTTAAGACCTATCAAAAAAGGATCAAACTTGTAAAGCTCTCTGTAATATGGTTTTAATGACATATCCTAAGCGGCACTCACACACGGAATTTATTTTTGAAAAATTGTCTCAAAAGGATTCATTAAAATCATAAGATATTAAATTTTAATGCAACGCTTTAACAAAATTATAGAATACTTTCATTTAACGCGAACACAAGCACTGACTCAAATAGTTTTAAGCTTTGGATAGTTTTCATATATTTCGTCGAATATCTACTAAAATGTACTGATGAACATAGGCTCAAGCTCTAGGAAATTCGAGCCTAGGTTTGATAGGCTCAAGCTCAGGCTACGAGTCATTGAGCCTAGGGTCAGGCTCGAGGCTTAGCCTGTATATTAAAGTTTATGTTTTTTGATGATTTGAATTACCGTAAGTTCTTTTTTTAGAAAATATAAAATAAAGAATAAGTTTCGACTGAGATATGAATTTTTTAAAAATTAGCTATTATTTGATGCAATCATTCAATTCAAATATGACTAAGAGAAGAGACAATGTTGAGACTTTTTAGTCTTTTTCAGTTTAAAATACATGAATATATTGAATTTTAAAAATTTAAATATTTTATTTTATAATGCTTAACTTTTTGATTAATATAATAATTTTGATTTTTAAATTCAAGTATTTCTTGCAGAGAAATTATTAAAACAATAGTTTTCATTATTATTCAATTTATTAAAAAGTTATTAAAGCATTTATGAAGGCATTAACAATATTGTAATAGGATAAGTCTAAGGCTAAGACTAAGGTTCAGCTTCAGGTTTAGGCTCAGGCTCAGGCTTACTGCTTCAGAGCCTTAGCTCAGGCTCAGAAGTTTTGAGGTAGGCTCAGGCTCGTGGTTTCCGAACAGGCTAAATGTTTTGAGCTAGGCTCGCTAGGTTCAGTCTCAGGGTTTTCGAGCCAATGCTCATCATTAATTAAAAAAGGGAGAAAAATATTAAATAAATGCTCAAAATCGCGACTTAATTATGAATATTTTATAATCAATTATCAAATTTATGTCATCTAATCTAATGAAATCAAAATTAATTCTCATTCTCATCTCCTAATATATAATATAGATGTTTAAGATTAAAAACAATTATAATGCAATAACGAATTATTAATGATGTGTAGACTCTATGCTCGACTCGACTCGAGGGGTCTTTATGCACCTGAAGCTCAGACTCGCGGAATTTCGAGCCTAGTCTCGGTAGGCTCAGGCTCAGAGACTTTGAGCCCAGGCTCGAGGCTCAGTCTGCGAGCCTCAAGAGCCTGTATTTAAAAATGTAAGGAATTAGATATTCCGAATTATTTTATGTTTCATAAACTGTAAAATAAACATAACTTGTTATCAATAAATTAATCGACAATAATATGACTTTAGTTACAATTTCAGTTATTATTTGATGTAATCCTTTAGAATGACTTTTGCTATTATTCAATGAAATGCATTTTAATATTTTAAAATTTTATTCAAAGTAATCCTATGAATGAATTTAGTTATTATTGAGTGCAAAGCTTTTTAAAAATATTTTAATTCTTATTTGAATCAATAGTTTTAAAGTGTTTTATTGAAATCAAATATTAGAAGATTAAATAATTGTTTTAATAAGTAATGATGAGCATAGGCTCGAAAACCATGAGCCTGAGCCTGAGCCTGGCTCAAGTGCGTGAGCCTGGAGCCTGAGCCTGAGCCTGAGCCTGAGCCTGAGCCTGAGCCTGAGCCTGAGCCTGAGCCTGAGCCTGAGCCTGAGCCTGATTTGCTCATCATTATTAATAAGTCTAAGTAACTTTTCTATCAATATTGACATTGGCTCAGGCTCCTTTTTGAGATAGGCTCAGGCACGGAGTTTTCTAGTCTATTCCTATCTTTACCAATTAATAATACGATATTCACTTAATTTTATATTCTTTACTGTTCTATAAGAAGATAAAAAATAAGAAGCCATAACAAGTTATATGTTCTGAGATTTTAAAATTTCTTATATATCTTTAAATACCTTAAATTGCGGAAGATAGTCCGCTTCCCTAAAAATGATGTTAACTTCTATGGAGATAACTGTTATTTTGGCAGGAGTTAAAGTTTGGGGTAAGGGCTTAAAAATTAAGATTTTCTGTTTTTAGGCCTGAATAAGAAATTTATTTTTAAGCTATTCAAGCTTTAAACTAAACATTGTTGGATGTATTGAAGTAATCTTAGATTATGCTTAAAAATAAAATTTATTTCTGAGTTCTTTGCTTCATCCTTCTATATTATACAGTTTAGTTTGTGATATACCCCAGTAATATAACCACTTTCTAGTTTAGATTTCTAGATTATGCATCTTATTGTAGAACAAACAATATAAAATATCAAAACTTGAATATCCTTCAATTAAATTTTATTTCCTACTAAGTTAAAATGACATTGGTTTAAACATTAATTTAATTTATTGTTTACTTTTTAAAATTATTTGGATCTAAATAAAAATGTGTTACATAGAGTTATTTTGGTTCTATAAATGAGATAAATCTGTTTTAGGATCAAATAAAATTGGGCTTTTATTAAATGAGTTTGGATATCAAGAGCTTAGAAGTAGAGTAAAGGCAAGTCATGGACCTGATGTAGAGTAGCCTTTTATCTTGATCTCTACGTTGAGGATAAAAATATTCTAAAATTTTCAAAAATTGATATTAGAAAAACAGAATACTAAATCAATAATTATATTATAACCAAATTATCAGTATTCATTTTAAATTATCTTTATTTATAGTATTTTTTACATTTATTTATTTATCATTAGCTAGCTTGTTGCCCGTTCAAAATTGAACGGCCGAAGTGGTCAGTAGCCACTTCGGTAATATCACTACGTTAATTAGACTCAATACCCAATCAACAAAAATCCATTTTCCCCATTGAAAAGCATTAGTTCGGGAACATTCTCCTCCGTAACTTGGCCACTGGCCACTTTTCGGGGGAAAAATTATCATTATGACGTCCTACAGGTCATGCTGGTTCTAACGATACCACCCACATGTCTGTAGGTCTTATAGTTTAAAAGTTTATAAAAGGACAACATACAAAAAAATTCTTAAAATTAGTATATATGATATTAATATTTAAAATACCTTTAATAATTGTTGTCTTCATTTTATATGAAAAAACTCTATGCTCGACAAAGTTTGCTTTATTAATATAATGAAACTCTTGATTACATGACATTGAACTTAATATCGAGCTCAATAATATTGTCACTTTGGTAAATTTTCTTCTACTGTAAACTCTATTAATTTTCATACTTTTAGATAATTCTTACCAAAATTTTTTTTAAATGAATTAAATCCTATATTTTAGACGTATTATTAAATCTACAATATTTACATTTACTACTGTAGAAGTTTTACTGTATGAAAGCTCATCTTGTCATCTTACAAGATTATCATATAATATCTAACTTTTTTTGGTAGAGCAGCTAAAATATAATTTCTATGCACTAATAATCAGTAAGTTTGTTTTATTTATACTCAACTTACTTTAGTAATGGGATTTCATTGTTGGCGGTGATAGCGATGATGAAGTGTTGAGTCTTTCCTGCTTACCAAGTGTTTCACTCATATCCAGTAACTTTTGTAAATTTACATTAAAACAAATTGAATACAAGTCTAACACATTTGTGTGACCACATTCTCATTTGAAACTGCAAAACAATTCTCATCTGCAATTGTGCTGAGTTTTGTTTTTTACTAAATTATTAATGTCTGGAATTGTATTATAGGTTGTGTTGTGTTTGCAAAACTAAGCTATGCTAAAATCATTTTGAATTAACTAAAAGTGTCTTTCTAATTAAATTGTCATTAAATATTTATAACCATTAAGTTTAATCAATGAAATTTATATGTTTAACATTTAAGTTTTCAAAAGACAATCAGCAAATACAGTATATATAATATCATATCTGCTTTGCTTTAGTCGATAAAAGAAATCAGATTAAAAAGATATTACGCATTAGATAAAAGTGATTATGAATAGCAGTTATCGAACTATCAGACATATCTAGTATTGAGAAATGAGACAATAGTTTATCATATTTTAGTTTTTGTAATGTTCATCCATCACATGAATCTGTGAAATGTATGCCCGCGAATGAGCCAAAGATACCACTTCTATTTATAGTGAATAAACTTGAACTAAACTGCAGCTCAACTCATGTTAGTATAACTTTTATTTGTAGAAAAATAAGTATTCCATAACTTTCATCAGAAGACTTTTATCCAAATGAGATTCATCTAATCGAAGCAAATCTTATGATGGATTCAGAAATTATATCTTCCAATTGGTCTTCTTTATCATCAAATGTTATGAGGAATATAAATGGTTTCAATAACAGTTTGAAAGATTCTGAAAACGATCGAAATTTAATTAATTGCTCGAATGTCAGCCTTATTGACGTTAATGAGGAATGTTCGCAGTGGTTGACACTTTTAGACTCACAACAGCGTCAACTAATTGAAATATCATCTGATGCGACCACATTTAGTGATCTCTCATTCGGTGCAATGCCTACTATATCGTCCACTGTGTTGGACGACTTGTTTAGTTCGAATGCAACCTTACTATCAAAAAGTGAATCTCTAATGCCATTATACAAATGGCCATTCCTATTACTTGGATTATTAGTCTTTATCGGTGGATTTGGCAATATTCTTGTGTGTCTGGCCATAGGCTTCGAAAGAAGGCTACAAAATGCAACCAATTATTTTTTGCTCAGGTATTTACAGCAATTTCGAACATCCATTTCTTCATTAATTGCAAATTAAAGTATTTTCTTTTTACAAACAATACAAAGCCTCGCAGTCGCGGACCTACTTGTGAGTGTAGTCGTAATGCCATTCGGTATACTCAACGAATTTTACGGTAAGTCAATAATTAACAGATCCTTTGTTTGCTTTAAATACAAATTTAATGTCAAAAAATTTTAAAAAGAAACAATGCTTTATTTTTTAAATAAACACTATTGCGAATGTAATGAATTTATTTGAGTTATTACCGTATGTTATATTTTATTATATATTAATGATAAACACTCTTTTAAAGTAAAAGTTGAAAAATGGATGGAAATGACAAATGCATGACTTGTCTAATAGATCCATTTTCTGTTTCAAATGCATTCCTACATGTTTTCTATGCTTAAGTCTGATATATGTCAAACACATTCATTGAATTTAAAGCTGTTTTTATATTGAACGAGGATTTGCATTTGGGATTTATGTTTAGAAATGTTACTTTTCAAATATCTATAACTACTAGTAGTTTATATTACCGAGAAATGGATTTCTCGAGACTCAATTTTAAAATGAGTTGAGTCTCGTTCGAGTTTTGGAAAATCTAGGATTGAAATTTCACAATTGAATACATTATTGAAATAGACATCCGTAGAATAAACATTATTTACTTACTAGTGACCCACGTTCAAATTGAACGTCAAAAATATATAACAGAATAAGGTATCTCTCTCTCTCTCTCTATATATATATATATATATTATATAGAGATATAGAGATTATATAGAGATAGAGATAGATATAGGGATATATATATATCTCCCTATTTTTAACATTTGAAATCTAATCATTATCTCAGTAGCGGAATTGCTGACCCTCTATATTATAAACAAAATTTGCCATACAAAAACATTAGATTTTTCGGTAACTTGACTACTGGCCACTTTTCGGGAATTTAATAAACAACTGTACCTCTTAAGGTCATACTGGTTCTAATGATATCTGTCTCAATTCTGTAGCACTTGTTTCCGAGTTATAGATATAAAAAGAAATAAATATATTTTAATATTGGGGTAAAATTTTTTGAAAAGCATGTACAGTAGAGAGTGTTTAATTGTAAAATTTTACCAAATTGTCCACTTTTATGATTATATTTATGAATTTAAAATTCGAAACTCGAGTATCCGTGTCATCACTAATACAACAAAAACATTTAGGATAAAAAATTATTTTCAAAGAAGTCATTTATTTCTGTTGATATAATGACTCAATTCTAACTTTATTATGAGTTTTCACTATTGAAAAATACAATACTTTTATATTCTCTAAATATCTACTACGAAAATAAATTTAAAAATATAAATCTAAGGATTTATTTGTTTTTCTACCATTAATTATATTCAATTCATACATTTAAACCATTTAATTCCAACTATTTTAAGATATCCTAATCTACATCTTTAGAAAATGTTATTACCCAACTTATATAGCTTAATATCGACCAAAAAAAATTCATCGTATTTTCACTTTAACTTTAACTTTCACTTTAGTTTGAAACTTAATTTTAATTTATCAATAAATAAACTCATGTTTTAAAATCGTTTTAAAGTTAATATAAAATAAGTAAAGATAAGTTATCTTAGATAACACAGTATTTCTCTTCAAATGAAATACTAGACGCAAATGCATAACAACTAATTGAGATAATTGTATATTATTTGACTGTCCCTAATGTTAGTGAAGGCACAGTCAAGCAGCTTCTCCTTAAATTCATGTAAATGAGGTTTAATTAGTTGCACTTAAAATTAAGAAAAAAGTTCCTAAAGCTTTTAATAAGTTTTTATCTAATTTGAAGCTCAAAAGTTTTCAGTCACCATATTTTTAGAAATACTTTAAATCACTTAAGTTGCAAAAATACAACACTTGATATTCCTTAGAATAAATATCATTTCTTAATGACATAGAATAAGAATCTTATCCTATCTTATTATAAGATATTTAATTATCTTATAAAGAATATAATAAATAATTTGAATAATCTTTGGTATATTTATTTACTTCAAAATATTTAAAAACCCAATTTTTTATTTGACTATAAAATTTTTTAACTTTTTAGTTTTTTATATATTAAGAAAATTAAAAATATAAAAATAATGAATAAAATTGATTTATTTATTATATTACAATTGGTGCAAGGAGGTAGTGAATTG
>JAUJYU010000757.1:0-11366 GCA_033995675.1 Nothrus silvestris
AATGAAGATATTCATTATCTGATTACCACATGCGGTGGTAAAAAACTAATATATAAGAGTGTATTAAATACAAATTTACAAATTAAATTGTAATTTTCAATAGAAAGTATATAAAATTCAATTATATAAAACATGTATGCAATCCATATTGCTTTACTCCTTTCATTTACAGCACTCGCAACTGGTGCTAATGTGAATGCCTATTGGGATTGTTGTAAATCTGGCTGTAGTTGGTCTGGAAAAGCGGACGTCTCTGCGCCGGTCGCTTCCTGAGCAAAGGATGGTACAACACATGTGGCCGCCAGTACTGGATCTGCTTGCGAGAGCGGTACTGCTTTTGCCTGCACTAACCTCAACTCCTGGGCTGTAAATGCAAGTTTTGCGTACGGGTTCGTCGCTTTTTCCCCATCGAGTGGCGGATCCTCTGCTACAGAGTAAGTCACATTTCCGTTGTAGCTGAAGCTCATCTAAATTATCAATTGTTAGCATTAAGTTATCACCAAAGACAGGAATTTTCGGGTGGAAAAAGACCAGTTTCCGGGTCGGAAATCGGGAAAAATGCCCATTTTGCGCAGACTGAGCCTTGAGCCTGAGCCTAAGCCTAGGCTCGAAGCCCTATAGCCTATCGAGCCTAGGCTCAAATTTCCGCGAGCCTGGAACCTGAGCCTATGCTCATCATTATTTATAATTAATAATTCACTGTATTTATGATTACAAATTAAGATAAAAATTATTTATGATACTTGTTTTTGTGAAAATACTGGATCGCTGTTGCACTTATCACAAGTTGTAAAGGATTAATTTTATTCCAGCAAATTTAATCTTTGAAATATTTTTCTAAATTATACATTTAAATCTATAGTGATATTCAGTTTTATTAAGTTCCAAATTAACTATATTTTAATTTAAAACAATATATCGCAAATGTTTGATCGAATGGGAATAAGTTTATGTTTGTGGTCAATTTCTCGTCAATGTACAGACACGAGATCTATTCCTTTCCTCTGAACTCAATAGTAATTTTGATGAGACTTAGAATTTATCGCAATATTCTTTAGTCTTATCAAAATTATTATTGAGTTCAGAGGAAAGGAATAGATCTCTTGTCTGTATATGAAAATGACAATGTATTTTGACAATGAATTCTTAGAATCTGTTGTGAATTTTTGTCTATATTTCAAAGAATTAAGAAATAAATTTTTGAACGAATAGCTTTTTATTAAAAATTTGTAAGTTATTGTAGAATATATAAAAAATGATCAATATTGTTTAATACATATAATATGTATGAATATGTTACGTAACTCATTAGTCTTACCTGTACGGCCATAATTTCATCAGTATTTTTCCCGCTGACATATTTATCAGGCAATGGAGCTGAAAATCTTTCATTAATTTTCAATGATTTGACATTTAAAGCTATTAAGATTAAAACATACACAACAATCAACTCAAATAAAATAAAATTCACCATTTTTTAGTTATAGCAATAGAAATTTTAATATAACTAATGTTGATAAAGTGATATAGAGATATGATCTTATATTGTGTACATTAAGGTTTAATAAATATTCTTCATTGAAGAGGTCAAGTGCAGAACTAGGATTAATGCTTAGTAGCTTAAAGCTTGTTATGTCCGATTGCATAAGTTGTTTTGAGTTGTGCTTTATTAAAACATGTTGATTGACGCTTCTAAATCCAGACTAACTTCTGTCGAGTTGTTTTTCATGAATTTGCTTATGCCTTAAGCCATTTGTCTTCAAATGTATTTTGTTTCAAATAAAACAAAAATGCTATTAAAATAATTCAATATTTTAAAACTACAAAAGCGGTTAATCATAAACTTGCTTCTGAGGTTACTTAAATTCATGTTATTATATATAATATTTTATGGCACATAAAGTTTTCTTAAAATTAATGCGAATGAATATGAGGTATTTGAATCATTAAATGAGAATAAACCTATCATTTTTTATATATTAAAAATTAGTCTTATGTTGAATACAAATGAGGAGTTAGTGAAAAAATCTATTGTATGTTTGACATTGAATTTTTTTCATTCAAATTAATTGAATAGATATAGTATTTTCTATGAACATCATATACAATGAGTTTTAATACATTTTTTGTAAACTATGTTCAAAACAGCGATGAGTCCCTGATCTTTCTAGTGATTTGATTGTCAATATCTTGTGTGAAATTTATAATTCAGTATAACAACAATTGTTTATTTCCGGCCGAACAACAGTACTTACCAACTATTCCAAGCAATAGCAATACTGTATATATTTATGTTTCAAATTAGGATTTGATGTTATTTACAGGAAATGAATTGCCGGTGAATGAAATTCACAGCATATGAACGCATTTGACTCTTTTGAAGTCAAACTGTGAAACCGAAAACAATGGCAACTGACAGCTTATAGCAAAAGTATTTCTTTTATATTAACAATCAGTAAAAGCCGTAGAATGTCTTTTTTGTCTTTAAAAAATGTCGATAAACTTGAGGGAAAGTTTGAAAGTATTGTTTATCTCATAATTATTCCAATGAGTGGACGTTTAGTGTAAATAAAAAAACTGTTTTCTCACATTTAACTTTTGTCTTGAAATTATTATGAAATTATTGTTGAATTGTGAGTTTTGTTGGTGAACATCAAATGAGTGTGAGAACGCTTGTCTTGTCCTTTAACTAAAAGAGCCTCAAGCAAAGCAACCTATTATAGGATATGATAAAGTTTGGAATAGCTGTAAAGTAGTTCGGTTGGTCTCAATACCTGTTGTTGAAAGAATTATATAAACTTAAATATGCACACAATCAGCTGTACAATACTTTGTACAATACATTTGCTCTGCAATACAAAAAGTTCTATTATATCGCAAATAGAAAGTCAGTGACCATTAATTAAAACTGGCTTCTTCTTAAATTAACCAACTCGGAAGCGATGCCACGCACTACTTAATGACTTCTTGTGGGTGGAGATTAAAAGCCAGTAAAACCGTAAAGAAAAGATTTAATGTTATTCTTAGATAAATTAAAAGTACACTGATCTCAACTAAGATAACTCGACTACATTTTATTAAAAAATTTTCTTTAAAAATTTCTTAATCTCATTGCCTGTGAATTCCATGAATAATAAACGCACACAATAGCCATTGAGTGCTTTTCAAGAATAAGGGCGTAAATAAAATTTCAATTTATTTTTTAGAAAACAATTTTAATAATTATGTATTATGAGTTATGTATTAAATAATAATTTATTTTCTTAAATTGATTGATAACAATTAATTAGCAAATATTTTTTACTCAATGTAAATAAATAAATGAGAACTAATATTAAATTATATTTAAATTAAAACAGGTCTACACGGCTGAACTGTTGAGATTTATATTTTCTATTTTATTAAGTAATATTATATTTTAAAATACACATTGTGTTAATGAAGGGAAAACTTTCCCTCTTTTACCTATGTCGTAATGGCTTTTTTGCATTTTCCCATTGCATTGTCAATTCAGGTATAGGTCATGATCTTCTCACGGGCTCTGCTATTCAAATAGCGTAGAGTAGACTTAAGTCGAATTCAAAGCGCGTCTCCTTTCTTTTGCATCATTTTAGATCTGGGACTCGCTTTAATAGTCTCAATGACTGCGTTATATTTATCAATGCTAACTATCAACTACTCATTCAGATGGTTTCTTATGCAACAATTTTTCTTTTAATTATAAATGCCATCACATTAACCAAAAAAGTTCTCATATCTTGAAGACATTTTTCATCCTAAGCCGTCATATATTTCATTATTTCAAGGTTAGTCAGTCAATAGCAAATCCCAAGACATTAAAGATCACATAAGATCACATCGATTTAGCTCTAATGATTGGGAAATTATTTGTTAGAGATTATTACTTCACTTGAAAGATGATGTAAAACTTAATTCAATAGCCTTAAGATTAAGATTTTAATATAATGCAAATTTTGTGAGTTCTAACTTTGTTGATACAGTTTAGTAAAAATAAATAATTAAAGTTAGTGCCGTATATTTTAATATTAATTATGGTATTACTAATCAAATGTTAATATTACTTTGAAAGTCATTAGCTCGTCAGCTTATATGAATACCTGTTACAGCACCTTTGCTACTGTAGTCTGTTATTTTGATAATAACTGGTAAGTGCTATTAAATGGAAGCCAAATGCTTATCACAGGTGCATCTTAGCGTTGGGGAGTGTGAACAAGTGTTTTATACTTCATAAGTGCAGTGCACTTGTATTATGCGTTTGATGCCAAACACGCTGATACAATTCTCGAACAAACTATTTCTAGTTTGAGGTACTTTTATTACAATAGATTTATATCCACAGTAAGTGTCGATTAATATCAAATAAGTTTTTTGTCGATCAATACAAGAAAGTTAAAGAACTATGAGATAAAGAGTATAAGTTAACAGACACTCTCAACTAAAATATAATGTTAGTACAGTATAATCATATGGACAAGCGAGGTGTTCGTGTTCATTGATCTTATATAATACCCGTTAAGCTATATTTTGGGTCAAGCACTTCATACTTCTTCAAAACAGTGCATTTGGAAATTTCTTCCAATAAATGTTTGGTTGTTGTTATTCTGCGTGTAAAATGGTTGCTATCGTTACATTATTGGAGATATAACTTTGCAAGACTACTCTTCCGTGGAGCCCCTGTTCCTCATGAGTGCATTTCCTGCAGAGTCGATCCCAACGACCAGGTGCTGGTTCTGTCATAGCCTTTCGCATTTGTAATATCAGATATATTACTATTTCTATTGCTATTTTCATTGTGAAAGGTGTGTCTTTGCTATAAACTGTACTCAATTCAAATGCGGTTTAGTAGTCAACAAAACAGATTCAGTTGTGCAGTGCATTCTCGAGTGCCAATAAGATTTTGCAAATTCAATATTGTTTTTAACTAACTTAATGATTATTTTATTCTCAATGTTTCATCTCTGAAAACATTTATAAGACCTTATCTTTTTGAAATTTATTATACATGAATTGTCTGATGAGTACATGAAGTTTGAAAGAACTATTCGATTGTTTTGAGTGTCATTAATTGGTTTTGTACGAAACTTACCGTGTGATCACATCCGGTCGTCATTGTCTTCTCCTGGAAATGAATACATAATGAAAAACAGCTAATTTTTTGAAGTATACTTCAAAACAACTGAAAGTATTCATTGTTTCTTCAATTCAAAACTAAAGCTAACAAATCAAATGCTTGTGTCAAAAGTTAATAAAATAGTAAATATTTGTATTACACTCATCACCACTTTTAAAAATAATAGAAGTGCTTTTTTATAAACAGTTTACTAAGTTTTATAAAAGTTGATCTACTATTCAATTGTGTGTTAACTTTATACATCTTTGGGAAATCTTATAATTTATACATTGAAATGTTGGCAAATCTACAAATTAATTGTTTTTTATTTTATTAGAATCTTGGCTAAGATATTAAGTGATTTCTTTTGAATTTAAAGAATTATAAGAAAAGAAATAGCAATTGTGAACATCTCTTCCAATATCTTATTATTATTTATTGAATAGCAATTAATGTCATAAATAGAGCGAATGAGTTAAGAACTGACTTTATGGTAAAATACGTTAAAGAAGAATTTGCCAAACATGAAAAGTAAGACTTAAAATTTTAATGCAAAAAAGTTACTACTGTAGTGTTGACAAAGAAGTTGCATGACTTGCAATGACTCAGTGGTATTGCTGCTCATAATATAATATACACAGATTTTTCGTCCTTCGAAAGATAGTAACAGTTGGTTGATCTTGAGATCAGCTTTAGTTCTCATCGTGTATTACTATAGCACGCATTCTCGGGCATACACTCTGAACGGGAAGTCCTTTGTATTGGTTCTGCTTAAACTCTTAACCATCATTGAAGAGCCTATTTTGAGGTAGCGCTGCACGAACTGCCGATGGCTTGTCATGAAGCATCTGCTCTTCTCAAAGCATAAGATGCTGGTCTTTTCTTAAGCGAATGTATAGTTTAGTGCCTCAACGATATTAAATTTGCATTGTATTGTATGAACTAAAGTATTAATGTGCTCGTCGTCCCACTTGCTCTTTATAAATGCGCCCATATTTCTATGCATACAAAAGCCAAACAGCTTTTGAGGAAGAAATACCAAAAAGGAACTTATTGTGTGTGCAGTCTATGTGAGCTCGTCTAATGTGTAACTTACTTTTCAACGTTTAAACTGTGTTTCGTGCAATTTCTTATTAACTCAAGAGTTGCATTTAAATTATTAAAACACCAAAATTACTCAACAGTATATGATTTTCAAATATGAATTAAGACTAATGGTTGACTGGCTTGAAAGTTTATTTATTATGTAAACTTAATCAGAGTGAAATATGTGTTCACTTAATTAACTCCATATCCATATAGTGCAGAACTAACTTAACTTCAACTTCTGATGTCAACAATTGAAACACCATTTGAAAGTGTTATCATTATAAAAGTGCCAAATAATGAGATTGTTTGCTTATATCATTTTTTAAATTACAATCTCCAGTAATAATTGTTATGTGAAATTTAATTATTGAATTAAAAAAATGCCTTCAAAAGGATTTAATTTAATTTATATGATTACTTCACTACAAATATTTGTAACTCTATCTTCAGCTCAAGACAGCCTATGTTTCTTATCACATGGCGGCTCGTCTGAAACATTCACTGTCAATGAAGCGCTTCCAGTTAATAGTGTTATCGGAAGCATAAAGGTAATTAACCATTTATATTTAATTGTTACAATATTTCATTTCTTGCTTTATTATAACTTCATATCACAAGATAACCCATTCTTCAAACAAATGAATTTTAAATTAAATTGATTAAAAAATTCTATCATAGAGTGAGATAAACTTGAATTTATTAAAAGCAGGTTTCAATATAGTGTATATTAATTAAATTTCTTTCTTTTTATTTGCAACGTAAAACATAATAATAATAATAATAATAATAACCATTTTCCTTAAGGAAAACTTTATTTTTAATAGAGATTCTTTACTATAAGAACTTTAATTAAGTACTCGAAGTATTATAAGTCGTAACATTTATTAAGCTAACGAACTTTCAAATTTGTAATATCGTTAGAATTCATAAGTTATTTATTGGGCAATAAAGATAATAATAGAAATAATATTTGTTGAATTTTTATATGGGTGCATTTTTCTAACTACAATCTGAATTCGATTTACGAAAATAATTGATACAATATAATTATATTATATAATTGATGCTTAAGAACATTCAGTAGCCTTTCTAAGAGAAGTCATAAATAAAATCCTCGGAAAAGCTGATAATACTTATCTTTACTTTTGGTATCTTATCTACACTTCATTTATGTGGGCCGTAATGTTGTTTTTAACTATTAACGATCTCAAATCTGTAGCTCAAAACGATATAAGATGTAGTTGTGTTATTATCCATAATAAGAGGATCATATCATTTGAATGCCAAATGCTTTATATGCCAAATACAGTCGGCAGAAGTCACGAATTGGTAACACAGAATCGATATTAGATAAAAGTTTAATATGGAAACCTTTTATCTCTCATCATTCCTTTTAGCCAATAAAATAGCATAAATTTAAAAAGAAAAATAAAAAAATTATAACCTCTTTTTAAATAACATATTTATTAACGCATTTTGAATCAAATGAGTTACTTTTTTGATAATATTTAAAATTAATATAAATGCATATTTGAATATTAGTGTCAAATGAATAATTAATTTTGGAGAAGACTTTACGGCGCAATGACTTATTAGAAATATGCTATAAACGGCTCATTTCGATAATCTTTAAGATACAAATTTGACATTAAAATCGCTTCATTCTCTTATAAGTTATAACTTGTTTAAAGAAAAATATTTTCATAGCATTATAGTAGAAAAATGTTCCATAGCATTATAGTAAAAAAATGTTCCATAGCATTATAGTAGAAAAATGTTCTATTCACATCAAAAAATTTATAACCAATTAGTTTTGCAATAGGTTTATAAAACATATTTCACAAAATTATAGTTTTTAATTTTTGTATGAAATAAATTTATGTTTGAGAAAACTTATTCTTAACAATACTATTTGATAGGTTATTGGCAATGCTTCTAACAATGGAGATATAGAGTTATCTTTGGCACCACAACAATCCCAAAGTCGATGGCCAACCAATTCAGACTTACCAATAAAGATCGCGGACGGAACCAAAGATTTAATACTCATAAAAAAATTAGATAAAGAAGGAGTTGAAGGCGAACAAAGTGTAATTATAGGAGTGAAGTGCAAGAAAAAGTACACCAATGATCAAAGTATAATAATTCCGATACGCATTTTAATTACTGATGCGAATGATAATAAGCCCGAATGGATAGGCTTACCATATGTTGTGAACATAAGTGAAGTGACTGCAGTCGGAAGTGTAGTCATGCAGAACATTCGTGCTATTGATGAGGACCAATTGGGCCCATACTCTACTGTTGAGTATTATGTAGAGTCGGGGCCTTTTTCTCATTTGCTTCGTTTTTCGAGTCAACTCGAAGGGATGCTTGTTTTGAGTGCACCACTAGATTATGAAACTTTACCTAAATTTTGGGTTACAATAAGAGCTCAAGATCAGGGAAATCCACCAAATAGTGCCACCACTACAGTCTCTATCAATGTTATTGATTCCGATGATCGCAACCCGAAATTTGTTGACGACAAATATACGGCTACATTGCCTGATCAACAGCGCGCAGGAGAACAACTTATAATATCACCAAGACCCATTCAAGCTGAAGATCCTGATGCGGGCATTCGATCGCCTATTATTTATTCATTCAATTCAGAATCAAAAGAGAATTCATATTTCTTAATTGATTCCAAGTTCGGAGACGTCACTCTTAAAAAGCCTTTAACGCCTGCCATTAGTCTTCCGCTAACATTAGTGGTTAGAGCGACACAAGTAGATAATCGAGATCGTTATGCATTAACTACACTAACAGTACTTAACCGAAGGCAGCTCGTGTTACCCGATATAAGATTTGTTCAATCAAACTATAGCGCATCCCTTCTAGAAAGTATACCTCCGGGATATGTCGTGCTTACAGTGCATACTTCGAGATCATTGCAATCAAACAATGACAAAATGCCTATTAATGGAAACAATAATATAGGAATGCAATTTCAAATACTTGACGATGAAGAGCAACATTTTGGTGTCAGAAATACAGGAGAAATAATACTCACCAAATCATTAGATTATGAAAAGCATAAAACTTATACATTTAGAGTTATGGTCTCTGATGGCAGACAGAGTGATGTGACACGAATTACTGTTAATGTGATTAACGTTAATGAACACGACCCTACGCTCTCGCAAACTAATTATGTTTTTCATGTCTCTGAATCGAGACTAAGAAATAATTCAATTATAGGAGAAATTCACGCATCAGATGCTGACGACGGCGATGTTGTTCAACTTTCATTGAGAGGACCTCATGCGAGAATATTCTCCATTTCAAATGAGGGACAATTGAGAGTTAAAAATCTAAAAATGCTTAATACAACAGAATGTCATCTGATTGCTTATGCAACGGATAGTGGTTCACCACCGAGAAGTGCAAGTGCTTCAGTGGTCGTGCATTTCTCGCCTCAAGTACTCAAAACATTCGGAAGAAATGTAGATCTTGAAAATCAGCCGACAGTTGATATGAATATGTTAAATCATGCGAACTTTTTCAACCCCTCGAGTTCATCAGCCATTATTTTAGTGATCGTTTTGGGTGTACTTTTGGGAACTTTATTTATAATAATAATTGCCTTAACATTACATGTATTGAAGCATCGAAAATATGTTTCGGCATCAACTCCTTCATCGAACTCATCCGACAGTTCAGGTGCCAATCAAACCCTTAGCTGTCACGATAGTTCAGGTTCGCGACGCAATACTTCGTCATTGACATCAATAAAAAACAATAAAGTCGGGATTTTACCCGACACTGCAATAAACTCAAGCATCTCTTCAGTGGGCACAAGAGGTGTAGAGAATCCCATTTTCAATATGCCAACAAACAGAACAAATATAACACGCATTGATCCCGACAGTGCTATTGTGAGCGATGCCTCATCCAATGAAACTATTGTATCAGGTGAAAGAACTGATCTAATTAGGAACATATCTAGTTCTCTAGGCTCCAATAGTCCTCCGCCTCCGCCTAATATCACTGGTACGGCATCAAGAATTAGTGTCATTAAATGGCCGCAGGGCTCGATCCCGAGGAGAGTGAAAAAGTTAACGTGGGAAGATGAGAGGAGACATCACTTCGACCATCATTACTCATCATCTATTGCTATCAAATCTAACTCATCAAATCATAACAATAACAATCATATTATTAATAATAACAATGACAATAACAACGGAGTCAGACAAACAGAACTTGATCCAGATGTTAGTGTGATTCCACTGAGGAGAACACTCCACAGCTCATCTTCAGGCTTACCTGATTTAACAGTTTACTTTTGAGATTTTGTGATATTTACTTATATAGAATGGTTTTTTTCTAATTTTACAACAGTATTACTCGAGAGAAGTTTTTTCACAGTTTTATACTTCAAAACTTATTACAGAATTTCCTTTTAAAGTAAATAGAAATCACTTAAATGAGAACGAATGTGATTGTAGTCAAGACTTTTTTCTTAAAGAATTTACTATTTATTTGATACCCAGTAAGTCATGATTCATGAATTTGAGTTTTTTTAATGTCTATTAAATGATAACCCTTTGTATAGAATTACAAAAATTGCTACTGATATCACATTCCATATATAGTATTAAATTACTTTTTAAAAATGTTTAGAAGTGATATTTAACTCAAACTTATGTGCTTAATATTCTTGAAAGGATTTGAATGACCTTCGGATCTAAACCTCTCAATTCTTTAAACCTCTCATTATAGAGTATATAAGGATAGTATAATTTCTTACAAGATTGTATTGAAAATAATAAGATAAAAATATGAATCTAGTAATGACACATATAATAATAATTATTTTGAAATTGATAAGAGACGAGATAATTGTATGGTCACGAATGTTTTCTCACTTTATATCTAAATATAATAATGCAAATTGTTTATTGAAAAAGTTTAAACGATTTATTAGTGAATGACAGATTTTACTTAACTTATGACTTAACATTTTATGAAGTCATCTATAAGCTATAGATCTGGTATAAAATATTTATATTTTTTTTTATATGATTAAAAGCTAAATATTGAAATCTTTTGACTTAATTTGACACATATATGCTTACACCAAATGGAAGCGTTTGCTAAT
>JAUJYU010000758.1:0-11362 GCA_033995675.1 Nothrus silvestris
CCCTTCAAACTCTAATTATATACAAAAATTTAATTCTCATTTTTGTTCAATTATTTTTAGCTATTTCTGATAGATTTTATATCAGACGCTACTCTCATATTGTGCTACAAATCTATTGAATAAAACAGATTGATAAGAGTCAGACAACAGCTCTATTAATATTATCTTTCAATGAAAATGTACAGAAGTTTTATATAAGCAATAAATGAATTTTATAGTTGTAATTATTCATCAGTAGAAGAAACCAACTCTAATTTTGTATAGTTTTAGTGTAATGGCAAACGATATTTCCCATTAAAAATATTTTAGAGTTTAAATAAATCTGTTAAAACATATTTTAGAGTTTAATAGCTGTTAACGTTCCAAACTTGAAACGTTTTTTGGAAGTTTTACTCAAAAATTATTGTTGAAAGAATTTGAGCAATTTTCTGAAAATTTAGTAGAAACCAATACTTGCTTCTTATTTTGCAAAAACGCAAAACTTAACAATGCTTTTAATTGTAAGTTAAAGTACTAATGATAATTTTAGAACTAACCTAATTATAAATAGCAGTAGATATGGTTAACTATTCATTTCAATTTGTTTAATATTATGTAAATCAAAGTTCTCTTATTTTTTCTTAGCCTTATCATTAAGATTCATACAATTGAAAGCTTGATTAATCAATTTAAAAGAGTTAAGATTAGATTAAAAGAAGTAATCAAATACTTCATAGATAGCCCAATCCAGATTTTGATGATAACCTACTGTACATTAGATCCGATGACAAAGATAACTAATCAGATCATTGAGTATTTCAACTCTCTAACCATAGACTAATTTATTATTCTCTGATATGCATATATTGACAATTTTGATAAGGTTTAAAACTTGATTATTCTTAACAAAATTAAAATATTTTCTTATAATAAGATTCTTATTCTTATAATAAAATATAAACCTCCAAAGTAGTTTGTTCAAGCTCTTACTTGTTAGTATTTAAATGCATTTGCTTATTTCAAGTTATTAATAAATCTCAAAAAAGTACAGAAAGTTTTGTTAAGGAGTGTACTAATATAATGTTGTTTTAATCAATACTTATAGTTGTCTAAAAATCACTCAAAAAATAGTTATCTAAACAAATAAGATTTTTTCGCTTGAATTGTTTGCCATTAAAATTATTGCGCAATATATATATAAACAATATTAAAATAGAGATAAAACATTGTTTTTAAAGATCTTTATATAATAAATTGGTTTAATAAACGAACGCCGAAACGTTTTAACTTTTAAAAATAGCTATATTTTATACCAGAAAATTAAATTTTGGAATAGTGTTGTAATAATGTTATGTATGAGTGTGTTATAAAAGTGTATGTGTAATAAACGGTTTCAAATTTCCTGAATGTTTGGCACAAATTCAATAGTACTTCTCTAACGTTGAGTTGATATAATAGTAAAGCATAGTATATTTGGCTCATAGTTTTTATTTGTATGCAGTAATGAAACAACGATCCAATATATTGTGAATTATAGCAATGTTAAAAATGTATTAGAGCAATTTGAGCATTCATGACAGCTCTTTCTCAATTGAACTTTGAGAAACTTTGCAGTAAAGCAGTACTTCCTCTAAGAATAGATTGGCTCGATTTTGTTGTTGTAACTTTGCGTAACAATCGTGATGAGGGGACAAGTCAACAAATATTAAGAGCCTTTAACACTATGTTATCCCATTCCGTCTGTAATCCTGTTTTGTCACTTAATAGCTAAGTTTAATACCGGCACTGAATGACACACCAAACTTTGATTAATATGATATTAACTTAAATAGTGCAGTGTATTATATAATAGTGTAATTTCATTATGACTGTGAAATGTGTTCATTAGCAATGGATTCATTGTGTATGTTTTAAATTTTATCGTTTATAGTTTTTAAGTGCCTTTTCACTATTGAATCGCACAAATAATGGCTCGAAAGGCATCTACGCTTGGCTTTGAGCAGACTTTGGTAAGTAAAGGGATTTTTGAAAGCATACCTTTGAAGTGGTGTACTATGAAGTAGTCTGAAAATGATGCCTACGGATCTGTTTAATCGTATTATTTATTTGTTTGCCATTAGATGTACGGTCAGTATAAGGAGGATTTGGGGGAATTCGCCAGATATCAGGCGCAGAAAATTAATAAACTTAGGAAAAGAGAAGAAAAAATCTTAGCACAAAAAGGTTTAAAAAAGAGTGCATGGAAACGAAAAATAACAGGTTTGTTGTGTTGCATGCATTGTAATATAACCAATACGACGGGTACAATTTATTACGATTAACTTTCCCTTGTCTCTGGTTTTACACTTATATCGCAATACTTGATTGCATTTGATTGTAAGTTAAGTCTATTACCTTGATTTACATTTTTTTATATCTGAGTGAAAGTCCTTGAAAATTAATAGAATATGAAATATTTATTTATTAGAAAATTTCAAAACACATTTTACATTTCTAGTTTCAGATATAATATTATATAAAAAAGATGAGTTACTTTTTTCTATTAAAAGTAGAATTTCAAATTCTATATTGATATACATCAGTAGTTTTTAACCTGTAGTTCAATCACGAAACACACTCGACGTGTTTGAAGTATTCATAAGATCAGCTTTTCTGTGGGCGAGCGGTTTATTAAAACTTTTTTAAAAGACAAGTTGTCGCCACTCATGAGTTATGAGTTTATTAATGCTTGTTATTAAATATATTTATGAATTAATTTGTGTCAAAATCTATTAAAAGACAGCAATATTTATAGACAAATATACTTAAAACGAAGAGGTTTAATGTTTTTAAATAAACTTCATACATAAAGTAATAAATCCCATCTGAATTAATTAAAATATATTATGCATGTAAATATATGCTGTATACAATTAAAAATTGTTATTTAGATTGCTTCTTATATAAACATACTCTATGTGATACTGAGTTACTTTTTTCAAATTTTAATAGCATTTATACTTTTGAAATGATTAAATGGAATAAAATATATAGAATTTAAGTAAAGCTATGAAGCATTTAATTTGACAAATAAACTTAGCATGTACATTATAGGACATGAAAACCCGACAAGGTAACACACACACTACTCATTACCTGTGTATATATTAGTATATACTGTACTGTACAAATTGTATTTAGCTTTTGTGGACTTAAAATTATCCCATGTCTATAGTATACAGTATATACATAGGTAATGAGGAGTGTGTGTGAACTGTCGAGTTTTCATGTCCTAAGGTGTACATATGGATAACACTACGGAAAATGAGTATTGTGTTCATTCTGTTTCAATCAATTAACAATATTTACTGACAATAAACAATGAGCAAAACTATTCAGAGCATTAAACTTTTAACTTACTATTGAAATGAAAACGTTCTTACGAAAAGAATCAGTTAAAAGTTTAAAAATGTTGTGGCAATCATTGATGAATGTATAGGATATATGAGTGATTAACTAAATCATTTAAATAATAACCTTCGCAGAATAAAATTCTAAATTTTTTTAAAAATAATATAATGTAACTTACAAATTCTAACAATGGTAACTCATTCCTTACTGGAGTAATGAATTTATTTTCATAGTCACTTATTCTTTCCGATAGTTCTGTAAATATTATTTTTGCTGATGATTTTGGGCTATATTCTGCTCAAAGCTTCGAGACTTCGAGTATTGGCTTCAGAATTGAAGCTTTGCTAATTGAGACTCAACGTGTAAGGTAAGTGGGGGGAAGATGCCACACTTAAGGGAAAATTTTTCAACTACCAAAAAATCGTACAACAACATACATGTAGGGCATTGTTACCATCTGATGTATGGGATAAAAAATCAGCAACATGTTTAAACTATATGAATGTTTAAACATGAAAAAATGAATAAGGTTGTTGCTAACTGGTATCTTCTGTGGCATCTTCCCCCGACTTACCTTACACTAAATTTGTAATACTTGCACCATTGCAGAAACCTGTTAAATATCATTCAAGTATAATACTATTATTAATAGATTTATTATCTTAACCGGAAGTTCCCAAATGATGGGTCGCGACCCAAAAGTGGTTCGTAAACAGTTTTAAACGAGTCTCCAAAATATACGAAAAGGCAAGATTATAAAGTAAAATAAATAATATTTACGAAGTGATCTCAACATTAGAAAACTATTCTATTAAAAATAATTTAAAAAACACTTGAATTAAATGTTTAGGTCGAATGTGAAATATTTTGTTTGAATACTTCTATACATTCAATCAAAGAATGGGTTACAGTCAAACTCTGATGTATCTATATCTATAAATTGAATTAAATTATTTCGTATAAAATAATAATTCTATAGATGGTTCGCAAATAAATTTTTCCCTTCAGATGGTCGCGTACAAAAAAAGTATGGGAACCACTGATTACTTCTTTTTCTAAATGGTTTTCGTTAAAGTGGTACAAATTGACCCAAAATCGCACTGACCTAAACTTACATAAAGAAAATGTACTTAATTTCCGTGCACTGATTTGATACCATTTAAAAGTTGCAGAAAAGGCTCTTTAGTTGACATATAATGCATTTAAAGGCATTTACCGGTGTATATTTTGCTTTTCATATAGTATTATACTTGAAATTAAATTGCATTTTTGAGTGACATTTTATTTGTTGCGATAAAATTGATGATTTCTATCTATATTTTCATTTAATGTGTAAATTTGAGTTTCATTGTTATAAAGACTCGACGACATATTAATTTAAAATTATTTTTGTTCTTTAAGATTCTTTAAGATCTTTAAGATAAGATTCTTTTGAAATCTACAAATTTTCTTTCTTTAAGTGTCAATTAACTATCGTTGAGACCAACTAAAGTCTAAAAGTGCTAAAAGACACTCGTAAATAGTCGGTCACTTTGACTTTGTTAAATAAAGGACTTTCCAAAATAGTTTATTCGAATAACTTATATTGATTAATAAAGAGGACATTCTTATGTTTAATTTGATATATTATTTACTAAAATCAGACTTCTATATCAAAAGTGCCCACTTATTCTATTTATAGACAATTATAGACAGTCTTATAATAACTTATATTATCACAAAAATTATATTTTCATATCATATGAATACTAGTACTTGTAATAAGAATTATTTGTGTGTTCGCGCACTTTCAACTAGTTTTCTTATAAAATATTCTTGACTTCGAATGATTAAAAATAATTGATTTCATTCCCCTATAATTAAGTTAACCGAAAATAAGAAATCAAATAAAATTCATTTTCATGTTTACTACTTTTAGGAAGGAATTGCATAAAATTCCATATAAAACGGAATTCAAAGCAGTCGAACGGCGTTTATCAGTGAATAACAATTATTATTATAGTTGTTTTATAAGTTACTCTACAATGTAGAGTTGATAAAAGGTTTGGTTTAAATACTTAGTATATGTTATACAGTATTGTGATTAGTGTTAAAAAATAAATTAATCAAAGGATGATTTATTATTTGAACGCTAAATATGATTTGTTAAAATTTGTTGCTAAATACGGACAATTAATGAGTAAATGAGGCAATAGTGGTATCATCATTAAAATAAACTAACAAGTAAGTATATGCAGGTATTATTTTCTTCAAGTTATTTACACTTCAATTTATAGTAATGTTGGAAATGCTTAGTCTAACTCATTAATAACATTGATGGCAATTATGGACAATCGCATAATTCAAAGCACGTTACCATTTAAAGAACTTCCTTCCATTTCTGCTTCAATGTATTTATTGGGTCATCTTTTGCAACATCAGGACAAGCAATTGATTGTGAGCTTTGAAGACAATGATGGAGCTTCTTATTAAACTTAATTTATTCTTAACTGTTTCACAGATCGATTGTCCGACTGGTTGTACGTGGAATGGGAAAGAGATATATGAGGCGAGCATTAGTATTGCTGACGCTTTTATAAATGTGTTTAATTTGGAAATAGGAGACTCAGTGTGTTTTTGGTGTCCAAACAGTGATGTTCATGCAATCGCGTTTTTGGCCACATTATGTTCAGGCGCTGTATATGTGGCCTGTGATATGAATTATACTGAAAGTAAGCAAAGCTTAATTAATTGAAATCTATTTTTGAATTGATTGATGAATTTAAAATTAATTAAAAGGTGAGGTTCTTAGAGTTTCAAAACTTAGTGGAGCAAAAATTTTAATTTGTTTGTCAGAAAACTTGAAACAAGCTCTCCGTATTATGAAGTCATTGAAAACTTTGGAAGTATGTTTAATATAAATTTTTTCTAAGCATATTATTGTATAATACAATACAATTATAATACAATAATTAGAGCGAAAACTGCTTTTATACAGTATATTATATACATATTTCATATAATATAAATACTCTATAATCAATTTTTTAACTTTATTTAAATGTTAGCATTTGTTCACAATTGACGAAAATATAAGTAATGATTCAAATGAATTCCAAAATTATCATTTACTTATGAATTATATGAGATATAAATCCAAACCTGTGATGGATTCAATTCAATTCAATTCAACAAATTTTAATAAAATAATTCCAATTAATGTAGAAAATAGTGATTTGGCTGTAATTCATTTTATAAAGTAATATAAACGGTATCTAAAATATCATTCTAAATAAGATTTTGCTTAATATTTAAATAATAATTAAAGGGCATATAAAGATGGAATCCCATCACAATTAATCCCTATTATAAGAACACATAGAAATTTGATTCAATCTGCCGGACAGTTACATCACAATGAGATATATCAAATAGCATCTTCAGATTGCATTTCTCCCAAACATTTTTCAGATTATTTTGGAATTATTATGTTTTGTCACGCATTAGTCGCCGGATCTAAGATTGCATTCACTAAAAACACATTCAATAGACAACAAAATATGAATTATATACAAAAATATGGCATCACCAGCATTTCAATTGATTTGAGTGAATTGCTGTACTTAATAAGAAACGATGTAACTATTCGTGGATTACAACCTAGCAATAGGTATGTTCTCTGGTTCAGTCTTAACTAGGGATGCGCAAGGGGAGGGGTATAGCCAAAATACCCCCCTGAGTCCAAAAATTTCCAAAATACCCCTCCCTGACTTTTTGAGCTGGAACATCTCTTCCTAGATTATAGCCTATACCCCCTATAGAAAATACCCCTGCCTATACCTCCCCCTGAGATTTTTTGGCAAAATCCGCCATTTTACCCCTACCTAAACCCCCCCTGAGTCAGCCGAGCTTGCGCATCCCTAGTCCTAACTCAATTCAACAAATGTAATATTTTTAAAATTAATTATTCAATTAGTGTAATAGGATATGATTTTTCGAGTTTATATGACATATTACATAGCGGTTCACCACTACCCCATTCAGACATAATTGTTGAAGAGGTATTCACAAAACTTAGGCCCAAATATTTTAGAGCAAGTAATTTAATGTTATACTAATTAAATTTTTTCTAAGTGTATATATTTATGTCTATGTTTATGTTTATGTCTATGTCTTTGTTAAGTTATGTAAATATTATAATAAAAACATATTTAATATTGAAGTTTATGGAAAGCCTGAAACTGGAGTGATATCATATGTCTGGAGAAGTTTGTCTACTTTTGAAAATAGTTTGAATTATTTGAATGTTGGATATCCTGTTCCTGGCGTTCAGATTAAGATAATTCATCCGCAAACAGAAAAATCTCGTCCAAAGAATAAAATCGGAGAAATATGTATTAAAAGTGAACAAATGATTTCAAAGGATCGCAATTTATCTATTGTTACAAGAAATGCATTCACAATCGATGGTTTCTTCAAAACGGGTGACGCGGGTTATTATGACAGCGAAGGACTTCTTTATATTGAATGCAGAGTTAATGAAATGATCTATAGTGGCAATGAAGAAATAGCTCCTTTGGCTTTAGAAACCTTATTGTCAAAACATCCATCAGTTAAAGAAGTTGCGGTCATTGGTATATCAGATGCAAAATATGGTGAAATCACTCGTGCTTTCGTTGTTTTGAATCCAAACCAAATCGTAACAGAAAAGTCTTTATTGGATTTTATTGAAAGTAGAGGTAAACAATTGAAAGGTGGCATCAAATTCATTGGTTCAATGCCAAAAACTGCCAGATCTAAAGTCAATCGAATGGCTTTGAGAATTATCAACAGTAATCTTCACACCTATTCATTGATTGAAATGATTTAATATATATTTTTTATGCATAATAAACAACAAATGTTTAGCAGAATATACTGTAATTTACATAATTCTTAAGAATAAACTATTATTTAAGTTAAAAAGTTTTAATTCTTTAAAATTATATTTCGATTTAATGCTTAACTATTTTTAAGTCATAATTAAATTTTGAAAAATCAATTTAAGAGAAGTTATTTCTGAAAAATGATCAAATCCGTGAATAAAATATCTCATTAAATATTAGAATCTGATGTTTAATATTATTATTAGTCAGTTTTTGAATAGACTAAAACAATTGAATGAATGGGGGCGTAAGGGGGCTAAATGGTCACATCACACCATACAATTTTAACAATTTAAGTCTAGGCCTCCTTAATAAAAGATTCCATACTATAAACATTGTTTGGCACCACAACACCTCAATGGCTGGTCTCTTCACCACATCCATGTCAATCCACATTCAATTCATTGATTCATTTTGAACGGACTTCATGTCTGTGTCCGAAAGTGATAATAAAACTAAAATTATTTTCAAACTAAAGCTCTTTCTATTTCTCAAAATTGTCAAAAGAATGAAATCTGAGAAAACATTTTTAAGTGAGCCATACCTTAATTATATGAATATAGAGTTAATAAGTTTAGTCCCGAATCAGTTCTTATAAACTTTTTTTTACAAATGAATGCAAACTTTTTAAAAGTTAGACAAATATTAATAATGAATCCGATAGACAGCGCTTTCGTTTGTTTCACATCAAAGACAATGTGATTGCGATTTAAAAAGCATTGGAAAGCATTTCATCAGAACTTCCATTGTATTGTTTGACACATTTAAATATCTTATTAATTGTTATTAAATATATTGAATTTGTATTAAATAATAATTAAAGAGAATGTCATTTATCGTAAAAAACGCGTCGTTTTTGTTGAAAAGAATGACAACTAATAGCGGATTAATTAGTAATAAATTAATGACTATTAGAAACAAATCAATGCCTTTCAGAAGCATTTCTGGAGTTTTCTCGAATCGACATTACATTCAAAGCGCAAATAATTGTCCACTAATTGTCTCAAAACGTTTGGCATCGAATACGAGTCCAAAAAGTGATTTAGAATTGTCTGAATTTCTGAAGTCAGAGATTGAATTGGAGAAGAAGAACCAGAAGAATGCGTTGCCATCACTTCCCGGTTGGACTACAGAAACAGATGGAAGTAATGTCATCTTCAAGAAGAAGCACGGAAGTGAAGAATTGACTGTTAAGGCGAATGTCAACCATTCAGTCAATTCGGACGAAGATGTGGCCGACGAAGAAGAGGCCGATCGGGAACCGACCTCTGCAGAGATGGTCTCAAAGCCCGACTTCGCCATTGAGATCAAACGCGGAAACACTATTCTGGGGATTAATTGCTCTTTTGTGGGCAATGAAGACATTAAAGGAAGAGTTCCTGATGAAGAATACGAACAATACGAAGACGAGTTCCAAATCAATGAAATCGCTATTTTTGAGGACAAGTTCGCCGAAAATTCATACGCAGTTTCTGGAGATGTTATGGACGGAAATATGTATGACTTGATTATGGATTATCTTCAGGAGAGAGGCATTGATCAGGACTTTGCCAAAGGTCTCATCGAATTCACCACTGTTTACGAACACCGACAATATGTCGGACTTCTTGAGAAACTAAAATCTTTTGTTCAGAAGTAGTCGTCATTTAGTCTTCATTTTCGCTACAAATTTATATTTCTTTTATGTTTAGAAAATTGCAAAAATTGCAAAAATTTGCAAAAATTAAAGAATAGTAACAGAAATATGAGTTATCATGACTTAGAATTATCACCAGTTGTTCATAGATTGCGTTTAAACTTGTAATCAATTGTAAACATTATTAAAATAAATAATAGCAGTGATTGGTTTAGTTATTAAAATGTTTTATTTTATTTAAGATTTAACTTTTTTGGTCACAATTTAGTAATTTATTTATTATTTATTGATTGAAATAAATCGATGATTGAAATGAAGAGCATTTGAATACATCTTTGGTAAAGTTTATAATATTTACTTAGTTTACAATAAGCTTCTGTTAAAGAAATTCAATATTAAGTATTGGTCAGTAAAATACAATTTGTTTAAATCAGTAAACTTTCAAATAAAACGTAAGATAAAATGGCTTTAAAAATAAAGAATTGCAATAACAATATTTGGATAATAACTATAACTTTAAAATCAATTTCAAATAGAAATCTAATATTTGGCTCAATTGTGCTCAAGTTTAATATAACATACAATAATATATTGATTTTAAGTCACTTTTTGTCATTTCATGATTTAATGTTTAATAAGAAAACAAAGAAAGAAAGTTATAAAATAGAATCACTTCTGTTGACGTTATCACTGCTGACGTGATTGAAGTCGTCGTACTCTTCATGTTCGTCATTCTTATACCAAGCGTTGCATTTGCAGCACAAAAGACAGGGCGCGGCCAATATGAACATTGGAGACGCCAACAGGATTAGCAGACCAAAGCCCGCGAAGATGCCCACCACTTGAGTTCGATGCCATATCACTGAAGCTCGAGAGTGGCCTAACTTGTTCTTACACAAGCCTTTGTCATAATGTCGTAATAGAAAGTCATCCTAACATCAAATCAAATGTTGGTTTCAATGCTTTCTTACATTATTTAAAATAGCGCTCATTAATAATAATGGCAATACAATGTAAAATGTATTCTTATTCTTATACAGTCAAACCCGCATATAACTAACTCGGATATAACGATTATGTGCCGATTCCTTAATTTCTTTAAAAAATGGACACTTATAACGAATCCCGGCCTGCACCGACCTGTTCGTTATAAACGGGTTTGAGTGTATAAACTTTAACTCTCCTTAAACTCAATTATGAGCGCAATTTGAACAATAAGTGTTAACAATAAAAGTAATGCTTATAATTGAATACAAACCTCTAATGAGGCCAAACAGTACCAGCAAAAGACATGTTTACAATTGCGACACATTATTTGAGCGCATCCTTCGTCCCGTTCTATCAAAATACAACATTTGGGACATCGCTTGACTGTTGGCGACAATTCGGTTAATAGAACACTAGTAACAAAAGTGTTTAACTTAATAACAATGTTTCAAATGAATTGTACGAA
>JAUJYU010000759.1:0-11357 GCA_033995675.1 Nothrus silvestris
ATGTGTTCATCAAAATCAAGAGTTTTGAACAATTGGTGAGTGTATTGTATTGTCTATATTGTAGTGTCAGTATTGATACTAATAATAGAAGACTAACTCATCGTAAGTGATGTTCACTCAGTTTCTATCCTATTATTAATATTAATATAATATAACTTATAGTCTGCTTATGATATGCTTTCCATAAGTGAAGTAATGCCAATGCCATAGACTTTATAGCAATATATCATTACTCTATTCATACCTAATGTCTATCACATCTATAACTAACACAACTGCTTAAGCCATTGGTATCTTAAGCATGAAATGAATATCAATTGGTGTCTATAAATACGAGTTAAACGAGTTTTTAAATCGCTTTTAGAATATTAATTGACTTTTAGGTCAAAAAAAGGAGAACTTTTTTAAGGATAAGATGAGATGGGATTGGATTGAGAGCAGTGTTGAGAATGGCATCTCTTCTCGTATGAATAGATTGTTTGGTTTCTGCCCTCAGAAATGGTTTATAAAGTCTATAAACTATTGAAAAGAGTGCACAACTATGTTATACAATTAGAATGGAGTCTATACTATACTATATATATATATAAAGTGTAGTCAATTGCAAATGTAATCTAATGCCTATCTTCTCTCTCCCGTTGATTACATAAGTGATTGCACTCTTGTGTTAACCCTATTTGAGGTGCGGCTTAAAAATGTAGTTCTGAGAGATGGAGAGCAGGCATTTCATTAGGTTTGCGTCGATTTTTGCCAATGATATATAGCTTACATTATTATTAGACCTATTTTTATATTTATTACATATACAGATATCTAACTTTGTATTCAAAGTTAAATATACTTTTTTAAACATTAGACTCAATTCACTTAATGTGAAGCTCTTTTATTTGAAAAGCCATTGGAAGAGAGGCTGATTTTGTTGCTGTTGAACACTTGAAGTTCATTGGCCTGCAATGAACTGAAGAAATGCCTACCAGCCATAGCCATTCCACATAATCCGGTCAGACCAGAAGGCCTACTAGCAGTTACCAGTGTTGGTCTTTTCAACTATTAGGACAACCACTTTTCTGCATTCCTTCTCCCATTTAATATCAAAGCCATATCTCCCACTCATAAATGGTGTCTCATTTGATCTCTACTTAGTTTTTCATATTTCATTATTTTCATAACAAAAGTTATTTAAGTTATTGAAGAACATATTGAAGAACATATTGAAGATGTTCTTTAAAAAGTTTGTCGGCAATCAATGACATCAATTCTGTTCGCAATAGTGTTTCATGAGTTTGATTTGTTCTATAAGTTTGTTTTGATTAGAAATCGATCAAAAAGTGTTTATCGCAGCCTTACATCCATATCTGATCCATATTAAAGAAGTTGGTCTCCTCCTAATCAATCGTTTATGTGATCTCAATGTAGTGCCATATCATATATGTATTGATACCCAAAAGTTTAAATAATCCCTTTGTATTGTCTACGGGTTTATACAATTCATGAATATTAATGTCGCGTTAACTCCTCTCTCAACTATTATATAAGTTATAGCCATTGCCAACTTTTTTGGAATGCCTGAAGAGCTTGTTAGACATAATTTTGCGTTCGTTGACCTCAATAGCGACTTAAGTAGAAGTAGTTGATCGCTGATGTAGCCCTTCAATAAGTATATCACCAATTATTAGTTGTCTCTCTCTTCGTTTGTTTCTATATTCCAACAATTGTTTCAACAATTGTTTCAACAATTGAGTTAAGCAAAAGTTTTTTCAATAATAATAAAATTTGGTGATAATGATAGTCCGCATGAGAACAACTGGTTTCAGTGACTTCAGTGAAAGAGTGAGATGAACGAACATCTCTAATATTGAGTATTATCTCAATTGTGATGCAAACATTGTTGATGTAGTGATGGATTCAAACTCGTGTTCATATGTGGCCACTCAACGCGGTGGTGTTGCTCTTCTCTTTGAAGGTCATCGTTATAATAAGGTGAGAGATGGCAAAGATGGCACTGTTTATTGGAGATGCTCTAGAGATAGACAATGCCCGGGACGAGCGGTCACTGTTAATAATCGCGTTAAAAAAGCAAATAACAAACACAATCATCCACCAGAAGCGGGTCTCAGAAACGGAACGGCGAACGCATCGATTTTATCCTCATCTCAAAGCTCATCAACAATCGGTGCTTCGACTTCGAAAGAGCGATCTGATGAAGGCTTACTCGCTTCCAGTATTGCTCTTCAAGATGTGATTGAAGCTCAAGCGGCCGCTGCGGCTGCCTTTCCCACAATAGTTACAGAAACTCTCAAGTATTTGGCGGCCGCGAGTGGTAATCCACAAATGGCTGCAGCGTTTGCCTCCTCTATGGCTTCTCTTAACAGTCCCTCAATTAAAAATCTTGATCGCGCACTCGTGAGAAGTACCTCTTATGCCATCGGAGGTCTGCAATCCATCTTTTATTGTCTTGAATAGAGATAGGCTTCACATAAATTGCATTATTATTTGGCTCTTAATATCTATTTTTATGAAGACTAATATTTTATATCATCATTCATTTTAACACTCATTATAAATAACCTTATCTAATGTGTTATGAAGTTTGACTATTGGTTGTTGTTATGGATTTACACTCTTATCTCTAACTTATTCTAATTAAGATGAATTCCATAATTTTTATTAATATTAACATTTAATATCTATTGTACTTTATATACTGTAAACTAAAGCCATTTGACAACAATTGTGATTCCCTTTCAGGCAACGATCTCTATGAAAGTTCAGACGACGAACCATTAAATATGGCCATTAAAAATACTGGTAATATATTGAAAAAGCTTCGATGTTTAATGAAGAATTCCAATTATGTTTCGGAGTCAATCCAAGCTTATATCGTTCCGTCATCTGATGCTCACGGAAGTGAATATATCGCTGCGTGTGATGCGCGGCGAGCCTTCATTTCTGGGTTTGACGGCAGCGCTGGAACTGCTGTCATCACCACAAAAGAAGCCGCTCTTTGGACTGATGGCAGATATTTCATTCAAGCAGAACAGCAATTGGACCACAATTGGGTCCTTATGAAGGATGCAATTCCAGGAACATTAAGTCAAGGCGAGTGGTTAAGCAAAAAGCTCCCGCCCGGCAGTCGAGTAGGTGTCGATCCATTTGTGATATCTTACGATACGTGGAAACCATTGGCCGCTCAATTAGAGTCGGCCGGCCATACATTAGTGCCAATTAGTGAAAACCTTGTGGATCTGGTTTGGGACAATCGGCCACCGCCTCCTTCCTGTCCAGTCGATCCCTTAGCCCTCAGATTTGCGGGAAAGTCTTGGAAGGACAAAGTTATGGAAGTTAGACAAGAGATCCTCAATAAGTCAGCCTCTGCTCTCATTTTGACCGCTTTAGACGAAATCGCATGGCTTTTCAATCTTAGAGGTTCTGATATTGATTATAATCCCGTGTTTTTTGCATATTCTGTTATAACTCTCGACAATATATAGTGAGTTAATTTATTTTTATAAAACTCGTTTTAAGATCAACTCTAATTTAATCTAAATCTGTGATCTCTTTTTATTATTTCAGTTTATTTATCGATGAAAATAAATTAACACTCGAGGCGACTAAACATTTACAAACTTTATCGCCAACGAATCATCAGAATTCAAGTCTTGAGATTGAGTTACGCCCCTATAAAATGATTAAAGAATTTCTAAAATGGCTTATAAGTCAACAACAGGGAAAAATATGGGTATTTATTGTTTAATTATTTCCACATTTATCTTACTTTCATTTTCTTATCAACTATAATATAAAGTTGATATATATATAATACATATATAATATTATGTATATATCAACTACTTTATTAAAGTTAAATTGTATTGTTTGCTAATTAATGATAACAAATGTTGATACAGATAAGCAACAAATGCAGCTATGCTCTAGTCAGTCTCGTGCCCGAGTCGAGAAGGATCGACTCTTTGAGTCCTGTTTTGATGAAAAAGGCTGTCAAAAACAACGTGGAAATTGAAGGCATGAAACGCTCACATGTATGTCATTGCAATGCCATCATTAACATATTCATTAACATCTCATTAACATTTATATCTCATTTAAGATCAAAGATGCGGTTGCATTGTGTGAATTCTTCGCGTGGTTGGAGGACGAGATCCCTAAAGGGGATGTCGACGAGTTATCCGCTGCAGCCAAGTTGGAAGAGTTCAGAAGGTTTAGCCATTTCTAGTTCATTGTTTAACACTTTTTAAATATAATAGACTTTACTCTTATTAACTTTTTTAACAAATTGATTAACATTTAAAGAAATGAATTTCTCGTTTAATGTCTTCAATAAGTAATCGCTTATTCCTTAAATCTGTAATCCTTTAAAAAATGCAAATATGAAAGTGATTTATGGCAGTACTGAAATTGAATAATTCATTGCATATTTTTGAATTATTCATTTTAAAATAAGTAAATAAACTAATGCTTTGCTACCCTTTAAGTTCATACAAAGTTTTAGCACTTAATCAATTTTATAGTTAATTCCTTATTATTATTTTAAAATAACATTTATGTAATACAGACTTTGAAATGAGCAATAATTTGATAAGCTTTATATTTATTTTGATTTTGAACATTTCTTTTTTCTAAAACGAATATCTATCAGATCTTTCCAAAGACTGACTTTCAATTGTTACAGAACTGATAGTGAATTTCCATTTCTTTGAAAGAATTTCATTATAGATTACATTATAAGTAGGTTTCGAATTGCAATTAATAAAAAATGATTTAACACTATATTACACTTATTATATGTTAAACAATTTGAGATATAATTTATAGCATTGAATTGAGATAGTATAAAAAATATTTGAATTTACAAGTTACAATTGTAGTTATCAATTAGAAGAGTTAACTATTTTTAATCTAAGATTAAGTCTAAATTCCTTTTTTCTATAAGTAATTAAGAAACAAAAAAAAGTATTTTGTTTTGAATTTGATCTTCACATAAACTATAATTACTAAAACAGAAGCCAAGAAGACTACATCGGACCAAGTTTTGAAACAATATCTGCCTCCGGACCAAACGCTGCAATCATTCACTATCGATCGACTGAAGAAACGAATCGAACCATTTCTTCGGATGAAATCTATTTATGTGATTCGGGCGCACAATATAGAGACGGAACAACTGACGTGACGCGAACCATTCACTTCGGAACGCCTTCTAATTTTGAAAAAGAGTGCTTCACTCGAGTAGTTAAGGGTCACATTGCGTTGGCTTCTATGGTGTTTCCACAACTACTGAAGGGACAAATGCTGGACACATGCGCTCGAAAAGCTTTATGGGATGTGGGACTCGATTATCTGCACGGAACTGGTCATGGGGTTGGCATGTTCTTGAACGTTCACGAGGGCCCGATGGGCATCAGTTACAGACCTCAACCTGACGATCAAGGATTGGTTGAGGGTATGATTCTTTCAAATGAGCCCGGATTTTATGAAGAGGACAAGTTTGGGATCAGAGTTGAAAATTTAGTGCTCATCAAAAGAGCTGATACAAAGGTAGATCTCATTTAAATAGCTGTTAAATTACTATTTCTAATAAACTTTATTTAAATCAATGTTTAGTACAATTTTCGAAATAGAGGTTATTTAACTTTCGAAACAATAACTCTGGTTCCCATTCAAGCAAAACTTCTTCAGCCGTCTCTTCTAACCACTGAGGAAGTGAGTCAAAAGTGAAACTCATTGATTTGTATTATAGTGAACTTCTGTTAATGATTGATAATCTAAAACAGATCGTATGGCTCGATAACTACCATCAGAGTTGTCGTGATATCGTTGGTAAAGCTCTTGAAGAACAGGGGAAGACAAATGGACTGCAATGGTTGTGGAGAGAAACACAACCTTTGAGTTAATTGATTGTTGAATTGTTATTTGATTGAATAGATCTCGCGCTTGAAAATAAGCAAAGAAAGTGCCAAAGCTCTGCACAGGAAATATTGAATTTTTGGAAATCAATACCTGAAGAAGTAGTTTAGTTTTTCAAAACTTTTGTATCACAAAAAATACATTCTATTCTAGATCTACAATATTTCTATAGATTATTTAATATAGATTTATATTTGATAACGCAGTTTATGGTTCATTTACCGTCCAATAGGAATATTTTTAACTTAGTTTTAGGGTTTCTTCATATTTCTCAGCCTTTCAGGTGTTTTACATAAAGAATCAAATTATGCCTATTATTACAATTACTTAATGCAAACATTTTCTATGCAGGGTTTTATTGTTTTGTTATTGTTATGAAATTAAGTCATCCTCTCATATGTTTTCTTAGTATTCATTAATAATTTAATACTCATTGATATAAATAACTTTGTGATAAATAAGAAAAATTCGGCTTTTATTGTTTCAGTTGATCTTTATTTAAATCAATTTAAAAGAAAGTAAAATGAAATTATTGTCACATGAATTGGTTTGATTTATAATTATCTAAATTTGTATAGAATGTAATCAATCGATTGGCCTCTCTATGGCCTGATCTGAAGGCCCCGTGAGTTGTAGAGTAGAACTGCTTGTCTGTCGCTTCGCCGGCAAACAGTACAAGAGGCCAATCAATCGATTCATTTGAATGTTTCCATTTCTTCGTCACTACAATAGGCTCTGAAAAGCATTCTATATCACAATTTTTCTTCTGGTATTCAATACTTCGATTACTATAAGATCCACAAATATATTCATTTGTCGACCATTTGGAGCGAATAACCTTTGATGGGTTTTCTATATGGATATTATGTAAAAACAGTCTCAAAACATTTGCACATATAATCCCTACTGAATGATCGCTATCTATCATTTCCATCTCTTGCGCACCATTGGCTCCAATCCATGCGACCAATACGTGAGGCTGTCCTCGCACGACATCAAAGCCTGATATATCGTAGACCCAAAATGGAAAGCTATCATGTTTTTTAGTCCAAATCAGTTGAAAACCTTTATCATCACTTCTCCAAAATGGTTGATCGAAAAATAGATAGATTTTATTGATTGTCCCAAACCCGAGAGATTTTATTGTATTTAACTTCTTATAAGGCACAGAAAATCCAAAAAATGTGTCCATATTTTTTTGCAGATATCCGAGTGAAGAAGTGATAATCACGTGATCCACTACTATTGGACTCTTGTCTTTGTCAGTGAAAAGATAAACATTTGGTATTTCATCTTTAATCTCAATTCGATTTATTGGTTTTTCTAATAGCACAACATTTTTTGGTATATCATTGAGTATAGAATCGATTAGTGTTTGATAGCCATTCTTCAAGTTAATCAAATCAATGCCTTCGCATTCTTGCCATTCTGTATATGATAGCAATGATATATCATTCAAATCGTTGCACGAGTTGTCAATTATTTCAAATTTTATGTACCAATTGAATAGTGACCACAATAATTGAGTATCACTTAACGGACATTTTTCGCATTTTATATATTCTATAAATTTTTCTCTAAATATCTGTTCTGCAGAAAGGATTTCATCTGAATTGAAAGCTCTATCAGTCATATCATTCTTAATTTGATCTAAAAATGCAATGATATCATTGACTACATTTTGATCGACTTCTACTCCAGAATCTATACAGAAGAGACCCTCTCCTTCAACACCAAAATCTAACTCTGGATTCGATAAGAGATTATTTTCTTTGGCGAATCGATAGAGAGGATTGCCGTCCTGTCCATGAATCCATTGCGCCCCCAGTTCGAGGACACCCTTTTCTTATTTAATGAAAGCTATACTTAAGCCAAATTTCACACAAAATCTTAAGAAAAATAAAATTACCGAAAGGAATGGTATGAATACGACCTCCTATTCGGTCCATCGCTTCTAATACTATAACTTCATTGAATCCGTTTGCAAATAACTTTTGTGCGGCAGTGAGTCCTGCAATGCCCGCACCGATGATTGCAATTCGTTTCGACATTAGAGCCTAATCTGAAAAAAAGCTTTAATATATAATATTCATCACTATATAATCAAATATAAAAAGCACTCAAATATAACATAACTTTCTTTTTATAAACGAGTTTCAACTTAAAAAAATGAAAAAACAAGAAAATTTTGTCACACATTTTGTAATCTTCTGTTATCCTATTTTAAATACAGAAATACGCAAACGCTAACTATTAGAGATTATATCTGATCCTCAATTTTGTCAAGAGATGCGCACATGTGTCCCATTTCTCACAAGTTAAGGTCAAAATTAGACTTAATTTTTGTTTGGATGTAAGGCTATAACTATTGGTAAATTACATGATTTAAGTACAGAGTAATACAGTATATGCTTAGTTTGATCTCTACATTTGGCTTAATTGCCTTTTTTGCAATCGATTCTTTCAATTTATATCATTTGTGCTTTTAATCAACTTCTTATCAATAAGAATAAAATAATTTGTTTATGAAATGAATTTTGCTCATTATATGTGTTGTCATAGATTTAAATAATAGTTAACATTTCATATTTTAAAACTGTATTAAACTTGTATAAGATTTCAGAGAACCATTTAATGTAAATTATTAATAAGGCCTAATTAAATATTAAAATTTTATAAATATATGTATAATGTGTATTACGTTTAATTCTTTAAATAAGTTAATATTTATCTTTATTCAATTAAGACTAGTGAATGCTTTCTATCTCAATTTAGACCATATTCAGCAAAAATTCATAAATTATAATATATAAGTCATAAATAATAATTATAATATATAATTAGTAACCAAAATTACAATAGGAATTGTGTTGAGCTATGATATTGGGTAGTTGGAGCTGCAGCTTAATTAATTTATATGCTTATAATTCAGTATTCGACAACTTTCTGAGTTTTGTCATAATTTTTAAAATTTGTTATTAGAAATACACTGAAAACAGACTACTTGAGTTTGATATCACCTCATTGAGGCTGAGTGGCTCTTTCAATCCTACAGGCATTACAGCTCAGTTCAGTTCAATACAGAGCTCAGTTTAATTGAGAGAGGTTTGGTTGATCTAACTATTTTAGCCTTACCAATAATATTAATTTTTAATTAATAATTTGAAATGAATATACAGATTCAAAAATATCTACAATGATTCAAATTTTTTCATTGTTTTTTTCGAAAACCATAAGAGGAAAACCATAAGTGAAGTTTTAAATTCCATCAAATATAATGAAATGAATGTGTTTTCCGGAAACAATAGTTTATCTTTATGAATCATCTTTCAGTTGAATCAAATTTTTTGAGTTTTCAATCTAGTGATCGAATTAAACTATCCTTAGTTATACTGCATATAAATTATCATTTTTTTCTCGATTACGTTTTATTAAATATAAATAACCAATGCATTAGCATATTGTCTATAGAAAAAGCAGCTCAGCTTAGATGAGAGCTACATCACTGTAGAAGAGCTCAGGCGCAGCTCAATTCACTTTGAATTTAGATCAGCTCAGCTTAAGTGTGACTTTTCAAACTCAAATTAACAATAGACTGATTGCTTTTGAGCTATTGCTCTAACTGTAAATATAATTTTTAAGACATTAATCAATACAAAATCAATACAAATCAACAATTAAAAAACAAATTTATTTAGATCAGATTCGGATGACTTTGGTATAACTTAGAGTATAAATGGTGTTTACAAGGCTGACACAGAAGGCAAGTTCTCAAAATCCAAAGATGGGGTGTTGAAACTGATCATTAAAGAAAATTGATGGATATTTGGACAATAACCCTTTGTTGTGTCAAATTTTTAAAAACATTAGTCGGAGCTTTCAGAGAAAGATAACAATCGAAAGTGAGACAAACTCAGACTCTGTCACAACTTTGGGGACAATATTCTCAAAGCAAAAGCACCCAAATCTTGACGGCAAAGCGCCGTATATTCTAAGGTGAAAACAGAGTATAACTTAGAAAAGGTTAGAAGTGTTCAAAACATTCTAACAATAAAAGAAAAGACGAAACCAAAAGATTCACAATAAAAAAGAAAGAAAAATAATGGTAAATGAGATTACAGGATTCATATGTCTCTTATGTCTCATAATATAAAATATACAGAAAATTAAACCCAAAGTAAGAGCATTGAATTTTGCCATAATTCATAGTTGAATAAATCTGAGTTATACTGTATATTAAATTTTATTAAATTTTTATTATTCTCAAAATTAAGGGGGGGGGGTGGTAACTTATTAAGAAATTTTCAGGTAGAGACTGAACAATATAGGAATCCCCACTTTGGTAAACCCTTTAATGAGGCATAAATCCGTGTCTATAAAATAGCTAAAATTGAATATTTAAACTAATTATTTTGTTAATGAACCAACAATATGAAACATTTTAATTATAATGATTTATTGAACAAATTTATTATTCCTTATTAAAGTGCTCATAGAAAAATAATGTTATTGAATTTCGAGAAATTTTTGAGACCCGATCGAGTCTCGAAACATTTTAAAATTCGAGACTTGAGAAATGCATTTCTCGGAAATACCGACCACTGGTTTTTATACTCTTCTTTATTATACTGAGCGTACATTTTAAAGTGTCGTACCTTTGTTGGCACGATATTGAGTTTTACATTATTAGCAGCGCGTGTTTTGACAAAAGCGTAAATCAAAGACAGACTATATTCTGGTTTCATTGTTTTATTAAAACAATTGATAAACAAACCAATCAGTCGATAAATACACTTATAAAGTTTATTATTTATTAACGCGTTAATTATATTTGTTTTGTAAGAATTTGAATTTTGTTAAATATTTTTTAATATAATATAAGGCGGACTTTGATTTACGTTTTTGTCAAATCACGCGCTGCTAATAATGCAAATCTCAATAACGTGCCAACAAAGGTGCGACACTTTAAAATGTACACTCAGTATTTTTTTATTACTGTTTATATTATTATCAAAGCTAAAGAAATGAGGATGTTTCATAAATAGGAGTCCTGTTGCAGAGCGTGCAAGCTTTTTCATTATTGAGAGCGAGCGCATTGTCTTAATAGCAAATTAGAGGCCATTTTTTCGGATTCCCTTTTGATATGTGTTCTAAATATTGAGTATTTGCTAATATTTATTATATAATTGATTGAACGGGTGAAAGAAGGGGACTTAGCTTTTTTTAATTGTTCACTTTCGAGCTCATTTTTTCACTCAATTCAAAAGCAAAGTCCGACTGTATTTGGTTTTTGTTCTTTTAATTAATAAAAACACTTTATAGAAAATATCAATTTTAATAATTAAATATTTAAATAATTTATTTTAGATTATAAACAGAGATAATCATTAAAATGGACTTAATATAATTTATAATCAATTTTATAGGTTATT
>JAUJYU010000760.1:0-11346 GCA_033995675.1 Nothrus silvestris
ATAATGTATTTGCTATTTTGTATTATTAATATTATCATTGAATACTATTAGAAGATATCTCTAGGAACTAACATATCATTTTCGTTGCATTCTTTTAAAATCCAAAGGAGTGTTAAATGTATTTTTGTCGACAAACCCAATAATTATATTGATATAACTAGATACTAATCCTATTAAATTATATCAATTTTAAAATATTTAATTCTAATTATATATTAAATAATGCTATCAAAACTCTATGAAGAAACCGAAAAATTGCTAACTTTTGAAACATATCTTATCCGAATTTAATTCAAATATTTTAGACTTTCAAAAATGTGTTGAAATATTTATTTTAGAGAAAAAAACTTATGCAAAGGTGAAGCTATGCATGACTTTAAACGTTGTTTTTCCAAACGCTCGACTGTTTTCGTTTAAAATAAGGAACTCTAATAATCTTTATCTTAAATTATAATATAATTTGTTAAGTAAAGCACAAACTAAGCTGTAAATTGTGTTGTAAATTATTGACGAAAGATGTTTTCTAAACTTATAAGAAGTCAAAGCAAATTGTCATGTTTGCCAAATGTTGTATAAGTTAGCATTATGTTGAACATTGGGAGCAAGTTGTTGAAGATTATGTTGAGATACTTTAAAATATCGATGGGTTCACTGATTTTTTGGCATAACTTAAATGGTTTAATAAGGAAAAATTGCTATAACGGGAAATTATTGCTATTTTTAAAAGAAACTTTGACAATATAATTAATCGCTTAATTAAGACTTATTTAATAAGACTACGAGTCAAACGGGTAATTCACTTATTTAGGGAAAGTTGTGTACTTCAACATACATTAAATTCACAGTAAGAGCACGTTATGAATGATGACTAGATTATTGTCAACATTCAAACTGTGTTTCTATCATATGTGATAAACTCGTAAAAGTCAGAAATATGATTTGAGTCGTCATTAAAAAGCTGATGAAACTGTCCTCATTACAAAATATTACTTAAGAATATCTTCACTAAAGATAAATGATTATATTTTACGTGAGTATAATTTTTTTTTGAAATAGCATAGAAGACTCACTTATGATCCTAAAAGTTAAGGCTGATTTAGATTAATTAGAATATCAATTCTACACAACATGAATGTAGAATAAATCAGTTGGAAATATTTTAATATGAAATATTTTCAGAAATTTAACTATGAAATAATGCTATATATTTAAACGCTTGACTTCAAACAAGTTTCATTTCATTATAATTACTATAGATTTATTTACTTATCGATAAGTTTTGAATAGTTTAGTTTTGAAAAATATTAAATTATGTTTGAATTTTTACCGAATTATTTAAATTTTGGTCAGAAAATTGTATTGAAACCCTGGGAACCAGTTTTGCAAAAGTGGGTCCGGATTAGAGATCTTTTAGTTGAAAAGAGTGCTCAGGTTAGTATAGCTAATACTTTCTGTTGTTAGTGTTAGTATATTCTGTTGGTTAGTGTAAGTAAAGCCGCAAATAATAAAGAAGTGTTCACTTTTCAGTTTATGGAAACTAATTTCGCTACCGTTTGATAAGTTGGAAAGAATTGATTTGAAAAGTGGACACTTTTCTATTAAAGATACCTTACTTTTTGTTTGGTTAGTTTTGATTTGTGCGCTTACCGGCGCTGGACCTTCCTTTAGTCCTCTGTTTGTTTGAATTGTTTGAACCGCTTTGAGATATGGATTTGGCGCTTAACAAAGATGAAGCGCTATGGCTATGGTGTGAATGATGGGCAAATCCATATGGAGAACTAGCGGTCAGTTCGCCGCTGGAGGTCGGCGGGCCTGAGCTCGACGTTACATAATGTGCGGGATAATAGGGATTGATTGAAGAAGAATGATAATGTGCGCTTTGATTTATGGCTGAGGAGAAATTTGCAGTACCTTCTCTGGGTTTGCTACTCGAGCAATTAGATAAGGCTGAGCCCAAGCTGGTTATCATATTGTGATGTGAGGTCGCATTGACGTAATACGGCTTCATTTCTGATGCTGCAGACGTATCAGATCCGACAGAGCTGCATGCGATCGCGTTTGTGCTACTGCTGCTGCTGCTGGCACTGCCAAATTCAGTGGCCGCAGAGCCCGATATCGAACCTGGAGCGGCGCCTGCATTCCCAGCTGCAGAGGCTCCAGATACGTTATCCGGAGTGGCGTCTTTAGGAGGTGTGGGGGGGAAGCTAAACAAATGTGGACTAGAATGGGAGGGCGCAGAAGCAGAGTGATGGACACCCATGCCTGGCGGTGAAGGATGGTGCGACATCGATGGCTTCCCTGTTCCGAATGGCGAACACCAACTCGGACCTGCCGGATGACCGTGACTGTGATGGGCGGGATGGGGCATCATTGGCGACTTGGCTTCCGCTGAGATCCACGGGTGTAGTGGCGTATGAAAGTGAGGCCGACATACTTGTCCACTCGTCACACGTGCTATTGTTAAGAATATATATTTATTAATTTACTTTTATTGCATTCGTTAAGTTTCTTGAGTGACATCTTTTCAAACATATTTCTATTTTATAAACCAATTATAAGCGCATTCACATAATGTCTCTCTATTTAAAGATCTCGAAACGCGTCTGGCGTTTGAGGATTAAATTTAATTAGTTATAAAATCAGTTATGAGGTCATCACTCAGTTTGACTTTCAAAGGTCAACATATCTAAAGCTATCTATCTAAAGATATCTTCGCTATCACCTATTTTTCACAATTATATATTAACTAATGATTTGAAGAAAACTAATTCAATAAAGTTTATAACTTTAATAATAAATTTTATGACCATTAACTGTCGGACCAAATATATTAATATAAACCGAATCTATCACTTCAGTTGTAACACAAATTGATTACTTTAGAAATGATTTACAAATATTAAAACTGTTATCCATTCATAATATATTTTCTGAATTATTTATAGTAAACATGAGTTCATTCAACAGAACCTAAACATGAATTTGATTAGAGATTTCAACTCGTCATTAGACTTATCACTAATGAGTTTCAATTAGACTTTAAAGCAATTAAAGGTTTTATTAAAGACCTTTTTATAAAATGATTTGGAAATAAAGTTTGAGCAAAAAATGCTATTATAATGATTTTAATTTAGTTATGAAATTATTTTCACAATGTGTGCTCTCAAGTATAGGCGGATCATTGTTCGTGTCTATGAGTAGAATATCAGTGCCCTTAAGGCTATCTCAGCTCTGATCAAAACTAAATCAATACAATTAAATGCAAATTTTAAAGTAATGTTTGACTAGTAATAGTTAGTGATAATAAATTAAGTAAAAGATCAAATACATTAATAATTTATATTCTTTGTATTTTTTATTTCATAAAATAGCATCTCTTAGTTATTTATTATCGCTAACTATTGCGAGTCAAACATTACTCAAAATTTGCATTTAATTGTATTGATTTAGTTTTTGATGAGAACTAAGATAGCCTTAAGGGCATTGATATTCTACACATAGACACGATCATAGATCCCGCCTATACTTGAGAGTACTTATTGTATAACTAATTTCATAACTAAATTAAATATAAGTTATTGCCGAATAAAATGAAACTACGTTTTCCCAAATCAAGATCAAGACTCTGTAGTAATGAATGTTTTGATGAAAATGTTATTTTACTTCATATAAGAATTAATAAACAAACAGTTTGAATGAAATGTGTGTTTAAAATATTAGCGATAGTAAAAAAAGCTCAGATAATGTTTAGTTTGTTTAATTTGCTTTTATGTCAAACAAGTTGAGCTCCACATGAAATAGGATCGCAGTTTTTGGGCTGAAAGTTCAGAAAAGATATATAAATATGCGTTTGAGAAGCCATAAAAAAGGAGAAATGTCCTAAAATATGGAATTAAAGAAGGAGAGTGTGTGATATCCCGCGTGTGGCCCATATTTTAAAAGTGGGCACAACAACAGATATACTTCGAAACATGTATAGCATAGAATTTCTTCTGCTGTATATTCTCTTTCATAACTCGACCGGAAAATTGTAAAAGTGAAAAATGTTTTAAAAAGTGCAAATTTACTTTTATAAGCGTCTCTCTCCTACTCATCTTCTCTCTCATTCTGTCTGAGATCTGGTTTTTCGCATTTTCAACCGATTTTGACAGTTCGCCAGCCCTTAACTTAATCCGATCGGTGTTTAAATATATTACATTTTTGCGTGAATTATGATTTCAATTCTCCCAAATTAGCGCAATTGCACTGTTTTATAACTTGGAAAATAACTTTCAACTATAACTACTGTTATTTCTATCAATTGTGGAAACACAGCAAACATAGCTCTGCTTTATTTTCAACACAAACGACTGCAAGAAAAGTGTGTAACACAACTCAATGTCAATTTGATTCTACAGTAGATTCAATTCTCTTATATTAGACTTTATATCTTTTCTGATACAATCAACTTCTGGTTATAGTATAGATAGATAGATATCAAATCAAAGTAACTTTTTTTAAAACTTTTTTCCATATTTTAGTTTTGGTTTGCGCTCAATCTGTTTATCTATCATTTTTTGATTTGATTAAACCTAAAGTAGAGAGTGATATAGAGTATAATCAGAAACATGGGATCACATAATGAGTACGTTTAGATCACAAAAGAGAAAACAAACATTGCTATAAGAGAGCTATTTAATCATTGGCCGCCAGTAGATCATTATAAAGTTTGGTGTTATATTTAATTTATGGTTGTCAGTCATTCAGTTGGGCATTGATGGACGTTAAACACTATGAAGGGCTCGCCATAAATGTGAACAAAACAATATTGCACTACTATTTTGACTATAATAGCCATCAAGTCAAGAGTGAATTGACGGCAAAGGCATATGCAATACGCCCAGTGTTGCCGACTTTTCGGGTTTCGACCGGACAATCAAGTTTCGAGATCATTGTCCGGTTATTGAAAACGGACAAATAGAATAGACATTTTATATAATATAATGTAAAAGTTTTAAATAAATTCATGCTATACTAATATAAGCTAAACTTATAAATGACATAATTGTTTTTACAAAAACTATCGCAGCCATAAAAGATCAACTATAACAATATGGAATTAATTTTTATTTAGCAGTTTGCAAAGTCAACAACTATTTAAAGCCTTGAAACCTAATCATAAAATTGATTCATAAATGAAATTTTAGTTTCAGTTTAATTCCAATGAAAATCATAAATCTAATAAAATATATTCAGGTACAGTTCGCCTGAGACCAAAGGTGGCAACCGTGACGACGCCCCAAATGGCTATTATTGCTTATCTCGCATTTTCTCAACTTTTAGATGTCTTATTAATGTTTAGCCAAAAGAAATGATGGAATATATGTTCGCATCAGAAAAATGAGAATAAAAAAAGAACTCAACTTTCAGCTAATGAAATATTTAACGTTACTTAGAATAGAATTAATCCTATACAGTCTGATATACCGGACTTGAGCTAATGCCTGCACAACTATGAGCTAATTTTATTTTTTGGCATAAGTTCTTGTAGTGATATTAAAATGAAACAACAGTACAACAGTGTTTCCTATTAAATAAGTGATACAACACATAGATAAGCAAGTCTTTAATGTCAATCTCAGGAGTAGTTTGAAACTGATGTCTGCATTTGTTATCAACTTTTTTAATACACTCTCTGCATGACTGCATTTTATAGATAAGCTTCAGATTTGCAAAAAAGCAATGCAACCATACTTTCTCCTCACTTTCAAATTTATTATAAAACTATTAACCGCAAGAGTTAAGAAAATATCAACTCTAAGCTCATACTAATTATCTTTTTATCAGACGCAATGCATACCATGTGGTGATGGACGATAGCTGTGCACCGCTGCGGCTCTCGCAGCCGCCGCCGCTGCCGCTGGACTTGCATAATAAGTTGCCGGATTGACGTGATTACCACTTCCATCACTCATTGAATGAAAAAATACGTCCATATCGTCTGGTACTATCATATTGCCAGTGGGTTCCATACGAGGCCCACCGTCTGTGTACCACCGATGAGCGGCAGCCGCAGCCGCCGCTGCCGAGGAAGCACCCGATTGTGTTGATGGATCACTATTAGGATTGTGCATATTGTCCATTATTCAAATCTTTGTAATATGGGTTGGCTTTTAATTAAAACTCAATTAAAAACTTAAAACAGCTGTTGGAATGTTATTAATTCAAATTTGTTGTACTTTAGTTTTGTCAATAATTCTATTAAATTCACAGAATATTTGTTCAAAACATTAAATTAAAAAAGTCTTCAAAAGTTTTTTGCAATATTTCAATTAATTGATGAAAATGTTCTTAATATAAGACTTGCACTTAGTTTTGCACTAAAGAGGTATTAGATGTTTGAGCAAAACGATGATTCCTAAAGATAAATAAAGAATTAATAATACAATTAATTAAAGACAATACAGAAAATATTGAATTTGAAATCTCAAAAGAGGTCAAAGTGTATGATAAACTACAAAAAAGTTTAATCCTTTAAATGTTTGAATACCTAGAATTGAACTGATTTTTAAATACATAATAAATCGTAAATAAGAGCCGAAAATCATTACTGTAATAAAAGACTCTAAATTTTATGTTAAAAATAAAACACATTAAACTTTTTGAAAAAAAGTTCAAGCATTGGTCTCATACAGAAATAATTTATTTCCAGGAAACAGATATCGGCGCTCAAGTTTTATGTTAGTCAGCAATAAAAAAGTTTATTCCAGTTTCAGAAGAGTATAAACCTTTACAAAAGCATTTAGTATTAATATGTAAATCATATATTTCTTATGCCTTTCTATTCTTTATTCAATATATCATAAGATATTATATCTATTATATGATAATTTAATTTTCATTTCATTCATATTATAAATAACAAAAATGAGTGAGTCTTACCATTTAATTGAAATAATCATAATCACGAACAATAATAGTATAGCATTTGATTTATTAATTGGTAAACAATTATGTAATTTAAAGATGCGATAATAGATTTGCAAAAATAACTTCTCACTATTGGCAGCAATAAAATTAGTGTAACTGACAATCACTGATAAGATGCAAATCAATGTGATTCAGATCATTATCCATTTGAGATAAAATAATTGATTAGAAAAAAATAATCAGAATTGAATCGTTAATACAAACGCCGGTTTTAAAGATAAAACTTTATAATGGATTCGTTGGCCAAAAAAGTACGAAACACTTTGCGTGGAATAGAGAAATGCACGCGACTCTCAAACATACATACATTCAGCCAGCATTCACTTGACTGTAAGCAGGAATGTTTTCTCTCCGATTTTCAAAACTGGTCTGAGAAGATGATCGGATCGCATCTCTTTCATCCATATGAACCGTTGCGGTTCCCTTAGGATAGGAGGGGATGTGTTTGCCATTGCATGCCTGCCAAAAGTGAAGTGTGTATGCATTATAAACGCGTTCGGGGGATATCATTGAAACTGTGGGGGCTTCAGAGCATGGCTTAAACTACACTAAGAAGGTATTAACTCTTGTTCCCCCGCTGTTAGTGGCGCCAGTCTTTAGTATAAACTCTTGAATACTTATAGCCAATCCTAATGTCATATTATAGTGAGAAAGGCCGTACTAGTGCACGCCCGCCGTCTCATTATGAGTGCACATTCATTTTTTAATGTCGCACATTCTTCACCACAAAAAGGGGCTTCACTTCACGTCAATATTACTATTTGGCCACACCTTGTGATTAATAGTTCCCTTAGGAGTAATGCTAAGAGGAGGGCTTTCTGGCAAATGGGTTGACACCCTTTTTATATTAGCATTGGGTAGAGTGTGTTATGTATGGATACAGCGTATGCATGCATTCACAATACAAACAACTGGTGCATCACTCTATGCATCTTTCTGTGCACCACAACTATAATATTCAACTACTATTACAACACTATATGAGCGCTACTCAGTCACTGCTAACTCAGTCTTATTATCATTGGGATCAGGGTGTTATCCATAGGGATGCCTGTTTGGGGGAGGCGTACCCACAACAATATTCACAGAAATGACAATAGTTTTATATGCAATGGCTTCGGTTGTGATGGCATTGTGTTTGTCATGCGTTCACACCATCGCTATTACTATTACAAGAAATAAATTTTTTTTTCATAATAAACAGTGAAATCGACAAAATTATTCAAATAGTTGTAAAGTAGTTCTGAATTAGTTATGCATAAATTGTACACATTACATATAATACAAATTCAAATCTTATGACAATGTCTTCTTATCCTTAATGACTTTCAATAGAATAATCAGAAAAATTTTCAAAAAATTACTTTCAAATGTGATTCGGAAATGTATGTTCTGTTGCATGAAATAAATTAATTTCAATTTTGACGGTCAAAGAAGTAAACAACAAAAGAAGTCTTTTGCAAATACATCTGTATTTGAAGTCAATATTGCAAAGAGAAAAAACAATGTTTAAACTTTGATTAATATTACATTATTATTATTAATTTCAATGATTGTTGAATGGTTGCCCAAATTGAACATGTTCTGCATTTTCGCTTTCATTATTATTATTATTATTATTATTATTATTATAACAGTACATAAAAAAGATCATAATAGGTCGTTAAAACAAGGTCTTAACATTCATCAGAGGATGTTAGATAAGACTATGACCAATCCCACCATATAAGCCATTAATCAATTCATTGTTTGATTATATTCTATATATTCTAGCGGTAAAGCTTTTATTAAGCAAATCATATAAAATAAAAGTCACCCAAATTTAAATAGATTTTCCTCTATGTTTTACTTTTGTTCAACTTTGATCGTAACCTACTTTGTCATTCATAAAATGCTTAACTCAATTAATTATTTATTATTGTTTATTAGTTTTGGTTAATTCGATCAACTTTTATAACAGCAAACAAATTGATTTTTTAGAAACTTTATATTATGTGAACAATTAATAGTAAATCTATCATAAATTATCTTTGAAAGTGATAATTAATTTAAGTGATACTCGATATTGATTAGAGGTTATAAAACTAAGTTATAAAAGTAAACTAAAACTATATTCACAATTAAAATTCAAGGAAAGTTTTGTTTTGCGTATAAAAAAGTTAGATATAATCGATTATATCCATTAGAAAATTATAAATAAACTCTGAAGTTGTGGAAGTAGTTCTCTCATTACCTCATTATCTCTCTTGAGTTTGATTTCTAAAAAACAAAGTCAATGACTCGAAACAATAGCAATAAATACTAATAAAAGTTTAGTTTTTTGGAAGCAATACTAAAATTGCATTGTAGTTAATTCGTATTTATTGATGAAGAAATAAAAAGTGTCCTTGCTCTATACAAGTCCTATACTTGTTTTATGTAAGTTTATAAACATTTATTTGAATGCACTAAATAATTAAAATCTGGTATAATTAAAGTTGAAAACAGACTCAAATAGTTTTGACAAAAACTGAAAAGAGGCAAACCATTAGAGAAGAAATGCAATAATCCTTCGCTACACAATTATAAGTCGCAAATCATTGAAAGAGCCAAACAAAATAACGAGTCTTGAATTTCTAGTCTTTGTTTCTTGTGGTAATTATTTGTAAGAGATTTTTTGTCGTTTACGCCTTGGGCTAGAATTAGTTGCTATACAGAGAATGAATGCACAAACAGAAAGAAAATATCAAGGAATTGTATGTGAATGGAGTTTTATAGCGTCGTTTTTAGTGATATGTCTTCTCTAACATTCAAATTTACGACTGCATTGCTATGAAAAGCCAAAATCACCAAAATGTCAGTCAATATATGCATAGCTCAGAGCCACTAAACTGTCACTATATAAATGTGAAGCTATTCTTCTAAAGCAAATGGTGTGGCATTTGATACGAGACGCAAAAGGGACACCACAGACAACTCAAATTATTTCGAGACATAAGAAAAACAATAATACAGTTAATGTGAAGCTATATATCATTATCATATCTTTTTTGTGTTGGTTTTTTTTGTTTTGTCCAAATACCAAATCTGCAAACTTAGGACAAAGTTATGACAGTTTCGAGTATTTCTATTTATCTAATCTTAATTTGAATTAAATGCCTTTTGGTTTTCACTTCTAAAAAGCCTTATGTTTAGAAATAGATTAAGATTTGGTCGTATCGATAGTGGCTTTTAGACAGGAATTGGGTTTTGTGACTCATTTTACGATCGGTCTTATCAGTATATGTGGAACCAGTTGACCACTAGGACGCCATTGCAGACAAGGAAACAAGTCGTTCAAAGTGATAATCAAATACCTCGTAAAATAGCTTAACGAGAATTGTTTTAGCAATAATCGTATCCCTTTCTCACACAAACTTTCTTATTGTAGATTTGGTTCGATATAAATGTTTGCGAAGCAGTTCTTTGGCTCAGAAAAGAGGCAATGATTGTCGATTGGAAACAACCAAAAAGAGCCTCTCATTGAGAAATAAAATGAAAAAACCATTGATTGTTGCTATGAATGAGAGTTTGTTATTGACTTTAAGTAGAAGTACAAAAATGTTCAACAGTACGTGTTGAGAGACAATAAAATAGTGTCACACTTTTGCTTTCAAGTTATGTAGGATTTGAGAGTAAGGCTTTGTAATAATGAAATTATTATTTTGCGAATAACAAAAGCAATAAAATTTGGTTCAATTTTTTGTTCAAAATCTAAACAAAACAAATAGAGTCACTTATGTTGGGTTGTATTTTGCATGATTATACTCTGCAAAATATACGAACACGACTTTGTCTGGTCTTATATGAGAATAGATGACTATCAAACAGGAAGAAGGGATTGGCACCGAATATGCAGTTTTTCTCGGGTCTGGAAATTTATATTTTGAGAGAAAATGAAAACTCGACGAACTTTTTTATGTGCGAATATTAAATCGTGCGATTATGTCGAGGCAACCGTAAGTGAACCATTTTATTCATGTTCTTGCATTTGGAAAAACTGGTGACATATTTAGTGTGTGGTATACTATTGCAAAGTCCCGTAGAGAAGCGACGAGATGACCAGTGATAACAAGAGGTTGAGTGCCTGTATTTACAGATAAGTTGGCATTTCTCGAAAGAGTGCACAACTCAGCACACAATACTGCTATTCAACGGATGCCAACTTCTCGTACAGGGAATGAAGAGGCCCTTAAATCCAATGTCTAATGTCTCTTAAATATCGACTGGAGCCAAGCGTTGGACACGTTCAATGACTTGAATTTCTTGGGCGCCTTTTTGGCATTTTTTCCAAGTAGTTTAAAGGCATTCATAATTAATGGCAAAATACTATTGGACATGTCTGTCGTTGCATTCATT